>JBAGKO010000003.1:12148304-12167106 GCA_037177275.1 Acacia concinna | reverse complement strand
ATGAAGGTTTTACAGGTATTAATAGGCAACATCCAAATCTGACCTAATTGGAAACCTTGAAATTTGAAATTACATACTAAATTGGAAAAAGTCAAATTACATATTAATACTAATTTGAATTCAAATTAAATTTCCAAATTCTAAACCCATGTGTAGCTCTTGGTCTGCTCTTTAATTTGATGCCTCCAAGCGCAAAACTTGATCAGCAGCTCCATTTTAATATCCTCCTCCAGCAAAAGGCTCATTTGAATTTGAAGTGTCATTAATTGAATTTGAAGAGGCAAATTGTCTATTATCGATATCTTGGATCGCATCACCTAATCTCTTCTTATGCTTATAAACTATTTTGCTGCTAATGGTTTGGTGAATATATCTACAAGTTGCTTATGTGTTGGAATAAACAGTACTTTGATATCTTTCTTTTAAACATGATCTTTGATAAAATGGTGTCTGATATCAATATGTTTTTTTCATGAGTGATGTACTGGATTCTTGGTTAAGCTTATTGTGCTTGTATTATCACAGTAGATAGGAATTTCTTTGAAATATAAACCAAGATCTTCATGTTGACTTTTCAACCATAATACTTGTGCACAACAACTTCCAACTGCAATGTATTCGTCTTTAGTTGAAGATAAAGATACTGTATTCTGCTTCTTACTGAACCATAATACTAGTGCACCTCCCAGAAACTGACATTGACTACTTGTACTTTTTCTATAAATTTTGTATCCAGCAACATGATCAAAATCAAAGTATGCAATCAGCGATTCATTTCTACTCACTTGTATCATTAAGATATCTGAAAATTCCTTTTACTGTTTCTGCATGAGATATTTTTGGAGCATCTTAATATCTTGCACACATTCCAACACTGAACTGATTGTCTGGTCTACTGGCTATGAGATATAACAAGAAACCAATCATTTCTTTATATCAACATCTAAAAGAGTGGTAGTACTCATCTGAGTATCAACTCTATTTGATAAATCAAAACCATAATTCTTGAGAATCTCCTTTAGATACTTTGTTTGTGATTTGAAGATAACATTTTTCTTCTATTTAATTTGTAATCCAACAAAGAAATTGAGTTCACCCATAATTGACATCTCAAATTCACCTTGCATAGTCTTAGAAAATTCTTATCATAAAGATTCATTAATAGATCCAAAAATAATATCATCTACATACATTTGAGCAACAAGTAAATCCTTTTTATAACGTTTGATGAATAAAGTAGTATCAACTTTACTTCTAGAGAACCCAAGTTCTAATAAGAACTTGCTTAGTCTTTTATACAAAGCTCTAGGAGCTTGTTTAAGACCATATAATGCTTTTCTTAACTTGTAAACATGGTTAGGATAATATTCATTTTGAAATCCTGGAGATTGTTCTACATATACTTTTTCCTCAATAAAACAATTTAGAAAAGCACTTTTAACATCTATTTGAAAAAGTTTCATTCAACTAATGCATGCAAATGCTAAAAGAACTCTTATTCTTCTAATCTAACAACAGGAGCATAAGTTTCTTCATAATCAATACCTTCTTCTTAATTATATCTTTTGGCTACAAGCCTAGCCTTATTTCTAGTAATTATTCCGTTTTCATCAAGTTTGTTTTTGAAAATCCATTTTGTTCCAATGACAGAATAATCTTTTGATCTTGAAACTAATTCCCAAACTTGATTTCTTTCAAATTGATTGAGTTCTTCTTGCATAGCTATTACTCAAGTTTGAAGGCTTAATTTCTGAAATAAATGCAGAAAATTAAACTTCATTTAAAACTTTATTTTGAGTTTTTACATCTTCAACATTTCCAATTACTTGATCTAAGGGATGCCTTATTGTATTTCCAAATTATGGGTTGTGAAGAAGTCTGTAAAACTTCACAAATATTTTTTTGAGTATTATTTTTAGAGTTTTGACTTGATGTAGAAGCAATTTCTTTAACATAATTATTTTCATGAAAAATATTTTCAAAATCATTCTAGATTTAAGATTTGAATTATTTTCATAAAAAACTACATGTATAGATTCTTCAATTGTACATGTTCTTTTATTAAAAATTCTGTAAGCTTTGCTTCTATTGGAATAACCAATAAATAAACCTATATAAGCTTTAGGATCAAATTTACTGAGTTTTCTTTATCATTTTTGTGAATGAAACATTTGCTCCCAAGATTTGGTTTCCTCCCTCTATATAGCTCATATGGCATTTTCTTCAACATTTTTCTAATGTAGGTTCTATTTGCAATATATCTTGCTATGCTTATATAGCATCTGCCCAGAATACTTGAAATACTTCCTTTTTATTGAGTATGGATCTGGCCATTTCTGAGAATTTTGTTTTTCCTTTCAACTACACCATTTTGCTGGGGAGTCCTCTGCATTGAAAAATTATGATTTATCCCTTTTTCTTCACAGAAATTCTCAAAAGCTAAATTGTCAAATTCTCCTTCATGTTGTGTTTGATAGACACAATGCAAATACCTTTATCATTATGGACCTTTTTGGCAAATTTGACAAATTCTTCGAAAGTTTTATCTTTTGATGATACAAAAATAGTCTATGTAAATCTTGAATAATCATCAACAATTACTAAAGTATAAAAATTACCTCCAAAACTTGAGCAGGACCAATTAAATTCATATGAAGTAACTGTAAACATCTTTTAGAAGAAATACAATTTTTTACTTTTGAAAGAATTTTTAGTTTATTTCCCTTTTTGATATGAAACACTTACTTTATCTTTGAAAAAATTTATTTTAGGAATTTCAAAAATGAAGTCTCTTATTATAAGCTTATTTAATTGACTCGTGTTGACATGAGCAAGTTTTTTTGTGCCAGAAACAAGATTCATCAGATACAGAAATGAGACATTGATTAGTATAAATTGAATTTAAATTCAAAGTATAGCAATTACCATCCCTTGGTGCTTTGAGTTGAGTCTTCATATTTGGTTTATCAATTGATACATCTTTTTTGTTTACTATTATATATTCCTCAAAGTAAAAAATTACCCAATTTTCTTTGTTAGTGCTTCGACTCACACTAAGCAAATTATGACAAAGTTCTTCAATATGAAAAACGTCTTTGATTTTTCCAACTTCTCCAATTTCAGATATCTGTCCTGATTGATTTCCTCCAAAACTTACTTTACCCCATCTTTAGAAATTAATGATGTAAACTTTTCTTTCTCACCAGTCATGTGTGTCGAACACCCACTATCCATAAACCATTTGTTTGATCTGGATGCTTTGAGACATACCCCATCTTCTTTCTCACTTTCATCATTTGAAGAACTATCTCCCCATATTGTTGAAACATAAGCCTTCTTTTTTGAAAATTGGGTTGTCTTCTTGTTTTGCTCTAGATTTGGACATTCTACTTTTATGTGTCCTAGTTTCTTACATTCAAAACAAATAATTTCTTTTTCTTTTCTTGAACTAGTATTACACCTCTGAAGGATTTTCTGAATCCATGATCTTTTCTATACTTTTTTTTTAATCTTCTTACTACCATAGCAAGTTCTTCATTATCTACTTCTTCATCTTCTGATTCCATCATGAGTGCTAAGCTTTTCTGTTTCTTATCTTCGATCTCAATGAGCTCCTTTTTGAACTTTATTCTCCCTTCATATTCTAAAAGACTTCCAAACAGTGCAGCTATATATATCATTGACTCACCTCTAGCTTCTTCTATCGTTGTTGCCTTTGCTTTTTAATTACTAGTAAGTATATTGAGAATTTTTCTAACTTGTGTTCTCTAATCATACACTTTTCTAAGAGTACTGCAAGTTGATTTACAATTTGGGTATATCTATATTGAAGCTCAGCAATGCTTTCTCCTTTCTTCATTATGAAAAGATCAAATTCAGTAGTTAGTGTATTAATTCTATTTTCTTTTTGGCTACTATAACTTCATGTGCTATTTCTAGTTGTTAAAACCCTAGTTTTAATGATAACAAAACATATATTGAAATCTAACTTGATCTTATGTAGGATATGATAATGTTATATCATAGTAGGTATTCGAGTGTACCCTAGTACAATAAGTGATACTCGAGTACAACAGAAGTAGATAGAAGAAAAGGGTATACGAGTAACTAAGTTCATATACCCTAGTACATCTATACTCTGGTACAATAAGTGATACTTGAGTATAGTAGAAGTAGATAGAAGAAAAGGGTATGCGAGTAAGTAGGTTCATATACCCAAGTAAATCTGTACTCTAGTAAGATAATTTAGTACTCGAGTACATATAAAAAAGTTTTCTTTGTAGTGTACCCAAGTAACAATATTGTGTACTAGAGTAAGTAAGGTACTCCAGTATGAGAATCATATAATCTAGTATAGTTGCATTAAAAATGATATAACTCGTATCAGAGTACGAGGTATTTAGTACTAGAGTAAGATAATGCTTGAGTATGATATCTTAAGTATCGGAGTATAGCTAATTTTAGAAATTCTCTAAAATGTTATACTAATTTTCCCTAATCTCAATCCAGAACATTGAGGTCCTTATATATATATATGAAATAATTAATTTTCAGCCAAAAATCCGGTCCGACTAAAAATTATTAAATTCTTCAAAAATTCATTAAATTTTCATATGACCTCAAAACCTCATTTTAAGTCTCATATACTATCTTGGATACTCTTTTTTATTTTCCAAGATTTTTTGGGAATTTTCAGGCTTTCAGACCATATTGAATGTTCGCCTTAAATGATAGAGGTACAAAGTGGCATCTTACGTGGCATTGATAAAGGTCCAACAAAGCATCAAAGTTGGCATCCAAGGTGACAATAAAGTACTACATGGCATCTTAGGTGGCATTGATAGTGAACAAGAAATTGATGTGTCATCCAGTTCGAGGCCCAACAAGCTCTCTAAGGTTTTCAAGGTCATCAAGTCTTGAAAATACTTACAAGGAGGCAAACATGGATCATTGCTTGGATGATGACACATAGAGTTATGTATGTGGCACGTGATGTGGCACATGATAGGACCTCCAAAGCATGTGCATAATTCTTTCATACATACTTGGATATGAAGAAAGACAAAATCATGTTGTAAGGACCCAAAAGGAGCATTTGGATTTAGTTCACATGTTTCTAAAGGCCCAGTACAATTATATGTGCATTGAAGAGTCCAATAGAGTTTCAATTGTTCAAATCGGGGCCCAAATACATTGTGTAATGGACAATGAGAGTTTTAGAATGTGATTCAACCATATTCAAGCCCAAATGGATGTATAAAAGGCCCATACATGATGATGAACGTGAATAGTACCATGAAGATCCATTTGAAAGGTCTAAGAAGTTTCAAGAAAAATCAAGATTGGTCTTATATGGTGTTAATTGCGATTCTATTTGTTTTTATTAGTTTCCTATTTTATAGTTTCCTATTTTGTATTGATTGCCTCTTAAAGGAAAAGACTTACCTTTTATATTCCATCAATTAGTAGAGTCAAATAAAATCCATCTGATTAATGATGTGATCATCTAGGTAGTGTGTGTCATCTGGATTATCTTATCTTGTCTAACAAGTTAAAATATTCTAGAAGGTCTTTTGGTTTTTTCTATTTTTATTGTATTTTCGCACATATTTTTGGTGTATTTTTTTTAGTTAGTGTTTTAGGCTCAAATAGCTTATATTGGGCTTAGGTTATCAACTAGGGTTTTCATATTAGGGGTTTTCAAGGGTCTTAGTTTATAAATACTCTATTAATGATATAGTAAGAACTTTGTTCTTAGAGAATTTAATTTCTCTTGTGCGAGCATTGCTCATTTTTGTATTCTCGGGAGAATACTTCGACTTTATTTTAAGGACTGATCATCCTTGTGGTGTCTTTATTATGGCTAGGGTTGTATGAGACAGGTTCTCTTAAGGTCCTACCTCCGATTGTCTGTCCCGTTCGTCTTTCTAAACTTGTTTCTAGTCGGTTCGTCCCCCTGTATCATATCATTAAACTTTTTTCAATTTTTACCTTTTGCACATAGGTCCTTCCCCTGATTTCAATTCAAAAGTTATGAGATCTCTCTCTCTTCTATAGATAAGGCCCTTTACTTATCCTGAATACCTCATCTAAGATGTTAAAAATATCAAGATATTACATCCCACATGGGCCTTGTGGTACTTGTGCTATACCATGGGCAGTATTTGTGCTTCTCCCACACCATAGGTATGCAAGAAACAAATCATATCACAAAACATGGCATAACAGGTCATATAAATCATCACATAGTTTATGAGCGATAGAGTTACTACATAGAGTTCTTTGTAGTCTGCTTGTCCTTTCTTTGATCAGTCTTTTTAGTCTTCTTGGGCAAAGGTCAAATCTTAACACACCAAATGTACATTAAATGAGTTACTACTACTCATTCAATCTCCATTCCTACACTCATATCACTAATTATTTCCTACCTAAAAAGCTTAATGACGAAATTATGCTTAAGGGTATCACTCTACTTCATTTTATACCTAGTGTAATTATACTGTTTCAAAAATTATGACCCGAGCTATCCCTACACAATTTCGTGTGCAGAATCCATTTTTCACCTTAGATATATCAAAATCCAACTCCTTCCCCCAGAAATATTGCCAAACCAAAACTAGGGCATCTTTGGGAAAAAATTGCAATTTCAATCCTAATGCGGAAAAATGATTTCCTTACTTTGACCCCACACAATTTTTCATCCTAAACCCATTGGAAGCACCTAAACCATAAAAATACAAGCCCATAATTCCCAAACAAGGCCTAGCCACAATCAGGGGAAAAAGGCCAAAAATAGAATTTCACTTTCATTCCAGAAAACACTTTATTACTTCTTAAATTACTTGTTTGTTCCAATAAATTCATTTATTACATGCTTAATCAAAATTTAGACAGCACCTCCCTTTAAGGTTCATGCATTCCAAATTACAAAATAAGTCCAAATCAAACCAATAAACCACAACAACAACAACCATTCACTATCATAAATCAACAAGAGCAAGGTTCTTGAACTTATCACATGCCTTCCTGCTCTCCTCTTCAAGACCAAAATCTTCATCTTTCTTTTTCCTTGATTTTTCTCTGGCTAAATTTGCAAACAAGAGTTCTTGAGAGTAGAGATGGTGCTTAGGTGGTTTAAGACAAGAAATCATGAATTTTAGGCATAGACTTACCTAAATCACCTTGTCTCTTCTTCCTCTTCTCTCTAGTTCTTCAATCTCTTTCTCTCTCTTCCTTTGATAATCTAGGCTGAAAATATGGCCTCCCTTGGCTGCCTGCAAAGTCTCAAGAGGGCTTCTTGCGCATGCTTAATTCAATTGGAATTTCATTTTGATTCCGCCTCCATAAAAGTAATATTATTTTAATGCTTCCATTTTGCTCTTCCCATCTTGACCGCAAGATCAATTTTTTAATTCCATGTTTACCCTTGGAACTGTCCCTATTTACCATATTGCCCTTTTCTTTTCTTTTTACCATGGTAATTAAGAAATTATCATAATTCTTCTATGTAAATATTCTGACTTTATTTTACATAAATAATTCCTTGGTCAACTTTTAACCATTAAAATCAATGGAATTATTTTGGAAACACATTCATCTAAAATTAAAAATTTTCCCTCAAATTCATACAAAGCCATTTTTCTCATTAATTTCCAAGAAATTGCCTTTCTTGGATAATATGCCTGTAAAATAGTCTTCAATGGGAAATTGCCACACTCTCCGGACATAAGATCATCTTTATAATGTTGCCTCAACCTCAAAATCAATTTCCCATATTTTTCCTCAAATTCACCATTTCATTTCATTTATCTTGCCATATATATAGTCTAGGAAATTTTGGTGAATGAAAATCAAGATGTTACAAAATATGTCTTAAAGTCTATAGTCATTTGCTTAACAACTTTCTGAACTTAGATTTTCAAAAGGAAAGTGCTTTCAATTGAATCTGATAGTCTGGTAATTGAAGCACCATCTAATAGGATATTTTATCCAAAGCTTAGCATATTATCCTTCTTAAGCGGTTAAACTTGTAATAAGGAAATCTTGCTATGATATCAAATGTTAATGCAATCTTATCACCCAAGAGGGTTGAATTTGGTGATTATATAAAATTTAACACTTTAAAAATACAGTAAGCAATAAGAGGAGGAGTTAGAAGGATTTCAATAGATACCAAATATTTATACCAGTTCGATTCAACCACTTGATCTATGTCTCATCCTCAAAAGCCTTCTCAGAGTTCCACTATGATCCAAGTTTAAGGGCTCTTGGTATCTCTGTAAAATTCCAGACTGGTAGTCAGTTAATGATTTCACTTCCCGTTACAACTTGCAATCATACAACCCTTTCTCAAGATCCCACTATCTTCATTTTCACACCGTGTATTTCAATATCTCAAATGAACTCTCACAAAGAGTGAAGAATATAAACACTAAAGCTTACAATTTTATCGTAGAAGACTAGAAGATACTTTGAAGCTTTTCACAAGAACTTGAGAAGCTTGCAACTAGTCCTTTTTATAGATGATGGAAATATAGTCGTTGCTTGAAATTCAACACTTCAGGAATTTTATTATGGCTATTGCTAGAGATCTACCTTGTCTCTTGATTCTAGCCGATGTTGAGAATCTACAAATTGGTTTCCTTGATTTTGAGCATGATAATCTATAAAACAACTTTCTCTATATATAAAGTTGAAACATAGTGCAAAATGTATGGAACTAGACATTGGAAACAATCTGAAACAAAATACTTTCTTGATTCTCAGCTCCAAGTATTGCAAGTTTCACACCTTTAGTAAGTCAAGTGCTAACGCAAATAATTTTGTGAAGTATTGGATGAGATTACTCGGATGAGCCATCAAGTTCAAGTTCACTTGGATAAGCTATTGACTTATTCGAACACAAATGCATTGATTTCTTTTACAAAGTTTGTGTTCACTTACTAAAATAACTTACTCAGATAACCTTTCATCCTATTAAAATAATTTTTAATTCAAAAACCACAGACTTTTATTTGATAGTTACTTAAGTAAATAAATTTCTTACTCGAATATTTACTTATCGAAATAGAAACTTTCTATACTCGGGTAATTATGATGTTGGCATAATATAAGATATTAAAACTGAACTATAATCATAACCAACATCCTTAATCTAGTAATTACTTACTTGAATAGGAGTTATCCTTATTTGAATAATTTTAGCTATAAATAAGTTTAATTTTAGTCTAAAATTCTTCTCATAAACTCTTATCTTTACTCGAGTAACTCAAATCCATACTCGAGTAATTTCTTACTCGGGTAAGATTTTGCTTTACTCGAATAAATTATAGAAGATTCATATATGCCTAATGAACAAGTTTACTAGATAATTTTGATATACTTACTCGAATAGCTTGAGGAATTCTGTTTACTCGAGTTGATTCCTACATAAACTTTAGTTAAACACTTCAAGCACAGTTTTGTTATCATCAAAACAATGGATTAAGCAATTTCATCATATATTGATGAAGGCATATTTGCATAATCTTATAATGGACAATGCAATAGAAGTTCCTCAAGAGCTTTGGTTAAAATAAAACTGAATAACTGAAGAGAATTTGTCATCTCTCATTACAACCTGTTATTCCAGGTAATAGATATTCACAATTCATAAGACCTACATGTATCTATTTAATAATAATTGGAGCGTTGTTTGTTTTCATTGGCATTAAGAAGCTTGGTTGGCGGCAAGGCAAAATAAGTATTGCTTTTATCATGATACTCAAGTGAAGGAGGTCACCGATAAAATGGTAAGTATTAATGTGAGTCCCTGATTTATGAATGTCATATTTTCAATTAAGTATCAATATTAACATTATTATTAAATGCACAACAATACATGTTCTAGGAAATTATTACACAGGGCTATATTTCTACGAATTATAGTGTATTGGTCCTTACATTGGGGCTTGATTATGCTGGTCTTCTTAGGGGTGCTAGCTTTAGATTTACTGTGACAAAATATTATGGTCGCCAACAACCTCAAAGAAATACCAAGGATGAAATATATGAAAAGCTCTAGAAACAATATGATGACATACAGAAACAAATATTGTTCTCATACAAGAGCTAAGGAAGGAGCGTTACACAAAGCAAGGAAGGAGCGTTACACTAGAGGCAGCTAAACATTTCCAAGCCATGATTTGCTTGAGGGCTTGGCAGAAGTTGAATGTTTTTCTGATAGCCTTGGACACCATATAGTTGCAACAAGCTGCATGTTCAACCACTCAGAGGATAACATGCTTCATTACGAGCCTATCCCTCTTGAGCATGTAAAGGTATAAAATCAATACCAACATCAAATTCAAGCTATCTGTTCCTTGTGGCCACAAAAGACACAGATTCATTAAGAGGAGATATGGGTAGCTTCGTTGTGTGGTCTTACCGTCTACTTTGAGTATGCAAGCTAACAAAGATGTCTACTACTCAAAAGATGCTACCCGCCATGTCCATAACCCTAGATCAATTCAATCCCACTAAGCCTAAGACCCTCAATTAGTTCAAGACCCCCATTGAGTCCAATAAGAGGAAGCATCCTCCTGCCCACAATGATCAATTCGAGAAAAAGTCTTTCTTACAGAATAAGTTTGGTAGTCAATTTGCTCAAAAGTCCATCCAGGGAGTTCGTTGTAAAGTTCTTCACTCTAAACCCATTTCCAACGATCAGATTTGTGAGTAAGATTTTTAACCTACTAGACCAACTGGAAGCTGTAAGCCAAGAGCTTGTTACTGAGGTCTTGAACAAGGAGATGACAAGTACAAGCTCTGTCAGCTTCTTTATGAGGTATTTCTTCAATTGTGATAAAATAATTGGCTACTCAGAACTTGGATTACATTTTGATACGCTAGTTTCAAAATTTCAGGAACTTGTACCATACTTGCATCCTTCCAAGTGCCTCCAAGACAAGATCAAGTTCATCTGCCTTGACAATGTAAGGCACTAAGCTGAGGGCTTTTAGGAAGATGTTAAGCAATCTCATGCCATATTTTTGGGGGGATTAATTCATTATATGGGCGCTACAAATCAGTCACTTAATTCTTGGAGCATGAGACATTCAACCAGTAAGTTATCCATTAATCCTTTTTTTTAATTGAGTTTAGCTTGCATGTTTATATATATATATATATATTGTATTTTCTCAGAGTGGTGTATAATAACCGAATTTAAAATGGTATCAACTGCAGCACATGCAAGATCACTGATGGCCACTATTGATACGCCTTCCAATGGCTGAGTCCAAAGGTGTATATGCATTATTCACGAATGACTATAATATTAAATTGAAGCACACATATAGTTTATACATATAATTTGCAGACAAATTGTTTTTCTCATTTCTTGATAGTGCTCAAAGCAACCGAACAAGAGTGATGCTTGTGGGTACTACATGAATGACATAATCATGCAGAGTTCTAAAAATATTGGGATTTTTCCCCTTTTGCGCACAGTTTAATGTCTCCTACATGATGGTTATAGATAATCACAAATGAAAGAGCAGTTGAAGTGTAACATCCCAATTTTTACTCACAAAAAATTCTTTGAGAATATAGCAATGCAAAAAGAATAACATGGTGAATTTTGGGACAAAGGAAGGAGGCAAAAATACCTCCCAAAGAATTCTTAGAGTTTTGCCAAGATAAGGCCAAAATAAATTATAAAAAGTAGCAAGAGGACGCAAACAAGTGAGGGAAAATATGGAAAATTGATTTTGAGGTTGAGGCAACATTACAAAGATGATTTCATGCCAGAGGAATGACAATTTCCCATAAAAGAATATTTTTCGAGCATGTCTTCCAAGTAAAAGACAATTTCTTGGGAACTAAGAAGGAAAATGACTTAGGATGAATTTGAGAGAAATAACGTGAGAAAAATGAGTTTCCAAAATAAATTCCAATGATTTTAATGGTTAAAAGCTGAACAAGGAATCATTTATGGAAAAGAAAGCAAATAGGTAACGACAATATGTAAATAATAGGTAATTTCTTGGTAATTTCTTAATTAACAATATAATAGGTAACGACAATATGTAAATAGGGATACTTCCAAGGGTAAAGATGGAAGTATAAAATTGATCTCAAGGACAATATTGGAAGAGAAAATCAATGGTCAAGATGTTTAGATTTGAAGCTTTGATACTAAGATGGTGGCGAACCCACAAGGAAAAGATCCACGAACCCATAACCAATAAAAAATATACTCACACCAAGAAAGCTAAACACAGATCTAAAGATCCACTTCAACCCTTGAGCAAGAAAGAACAAGGACCCAAAGTGTTGGAAGACACCACAAGGTTGATCAAACCTTGATAAGTCTGCTAGTTCTAAAAGAACCCTAGAGAGAATCCACTCTCAAGAAACAAGTGCAATAATGCAACTTTCATTCAACAATCAAGTCAAAGATTACATCAATGAGTATTTATAAGCAAGACTCTTGAAACCAATCCTAATATGAAAACGCTAGATGGTAACATAAGCCCAAAAGCCCAATATAAGCTATTTGGGCCTAAAACGATGACTAAATAAAATGCATCAAAAATAGTTGTGAAAATACAATAAAAATAAAAAAAATCCTGAAACAAAATTAAATCCCAAAAGCCCAAGGCACATGCTTGTCACATGATATTTTAAGTGAATTCTTTAATTTGGAGTACACATGGGCCTTGTGCATCATCTTGATGGGCTTCTAACAATGTGATCAACACTCTGGCTCTTGCCTGACAAACTAAGTGATGCCTCTTTGAAATAGGTAGGCTCCAACTCTTTAAGTTCTCTTACACACAATTTAGAGCCTCCTTCATTGCTTTAGTTCTTGCTCTTGTCATTAGGCCTCCAATGCCTTGTAATGGATCTTTTTGGACACTAGACTTTCCTCCTTTAGTTTGGGTGTCCTTTTTCAAACTTTGCTCTATTGAAATGCCATCTTGTTGTGTTCCCCCATCAAAAGGCTCATTTGAAGTTGAAGAGACAACTTGTTGATTATAGATATCTTGGATCATATCATTTCCTCTCTCCTCAAATTTATTCGTCCTCGAATCCAAATGTTTTTCAATGCCACTAGAAGGAGATGAAGGTTGAAAGCTTCTTGAGGGCAAGAATCTATCCGATAGCTTCTTAGGAAACAAATCTCTTCATATCTACAACACATCAATATCACTAGACAAAGAATAATTATGATCATTAGTCACCAAAGAGATATCCTTGCAATGAACCTCAATTTTCTCACAACTCTTTTGATCTTTCTGATTTTTTTTGCGCTCTCACTCTCATTCTCTTTTTCAGTCTCACATTGACTCTCTTTATTTTGACGACACTCAATTCTCTTAATATATTTTCCTCTTGAAAACAAAATTTTCTCATCAATAACAGATTCACAAAAATCACTCTCACTCATATTTTCACTTTTCTTTTCTTGATTGAGAGAATATTTTCCAACCACAGGAAAGGTACTTGGAATAAGGATGCTTTCTTTTGCACATTTGTTAGAAAGACATTTATAATTCAATTCTTCTTCCTTGGCTAGCACAAGTTCATCATTAGAGACCATAAAAATCAAACTTTCAATTTCATTTATATTAGAGCTGCTTTCTGAACATCTTTGTTGCTTGATATTTTGCTCATACTCTGCAACTAATAGAACCAAAAAATCAATGTCCAAGAATCTTAGGGTCTTTCCAAAACAAGCTAATTTAGGATTAAGTCCATGTGCAAAACGGTCCATAGTGGCTTCTCCAATGTCCTTCACATCGGCCCTAATCGTAGCTAACTCCATCTCTTGAAAGTGTCTCAACACTCATGGAGCCTTGTTTCAACTCATACAATTTTTTTTGTAATTCTCTTTTTGACTTGGAGTTGTGACTACATATCCATTGGTTTGCATCGGCATTAAACTTTTGGAGTCCTTTTATTAATAATTGGAGATCTCTTGCAACTCTTTTTTCACCATACATTTTGATACCTAAAAAGTGAGAAATAAATACAAAGGACCTTACCACTCTACTCATGCATTTCACTCAAGTAGTTTAGTGCCACTCGTGTTTCACTCAAATTGGCTTTTGAATTGATGTGTCACTCTTGCCTTTTTCCACTCTTAGATCCTCTTGAGGCTCTTAAAAGAACTCAGCACAATCAATACAATCACAAAACTTGCAGAACCAACACAACAATTCTAGATTAAATAGATGCTTGCATAGAACTTTTGCAGCACATCAATAGTATGACGTTTGTTTGTATAATTTTTTTCACCTTTTCCTTTCTTTTTTTTAAAACTATTTTTTTGGTATCATGCTCTAACCAACTCAGATTGAAGCGATTCAAAAATGAGCAGAAAGACGAGATTCTGAACTATGAAAATGACCTATTAAATGTTCGAAAATAAAAAGGAGAAGTGGATGAACAAGTAGAAAACTTTTGGAGATGGAATGAAAGTAGATGATGAACAAACGCAAGAAATTCAAGAAAGACGACGAGATTAAAAGGATAGAACTCACAAATGACAAGTCAAATTGAAATGATTCCAAAACGACTAGACTGATGAGATCTTGAACTATGAAATTGACATACATAAACAAGTAAAACTTTTGAACACGGACATAAACAACTACGAACAAGAAAAAGAACGAAAGATACAAGAAAAACAAGAATAATATGACCTGAGTTTATATCTGAAGCTCTGATACCAAGATGGTGGTGAACCCACAAGGATAAGATTCGTGAACCCACAACCAATAAAAAATATACTCACCCCAAGAAAGCTAAACATAAATCTAGAGATCCCCCTTCAACACTTGAGCACGAAAGAACAAGGACCCAAAGTGTTGGAAGATGCCACAAGGTTCATCAAGCCTTGATAAGTCTGCTAGTTCTAAAAGAACCCTAGAGAGAATCCACTCTCAAGAAACAGGTGCAATAATGCAACTTTCATTCAACAATCAAGTCAAAGATTACATCAATGAGTATTTATAAGCCAAGACTCTTGAAACCAATCCTAATATGAAAACCCTAGTTGGTAACATAAGCCCAAAAGCCCAATATAAGCTATTTGGGCCTAAAATAATGACTAAATAAAATGCACCAAAAATAGTTGTGAAAATACAATAAAAATTAAAAAAATCCTAAAACGAAATTAAACCTTAATAAATGGATAAGGACATCTTATAGATGCTTCTTGAACTATTTTGGATGTCACTTATGCTCCTCCTCCAAGGCACATGCTCGTCACATGATATTTTAGGTGAATTCTTTAATTTGGAGTGCACATGGGCCTTGTGCATCATCTTGATGGGCTTCTAACAATGTGATCAACACTCTTTGGCTTTTGCCTGACAAACTAAGAGATGCCTCTTTGAAATAGGTAGGCTCCAACTCTTTAAGTTCTCTTATCACACAATTTAGAGCCTCCTTCATTGTTTTAGTTCTTGCTCTTGCCATTGGGCGTCATACAACCTTTGCTCGGGAAGATCAAAAGACGAATGATCAGAGGAAGGACAAGTGGACTGGAAAGGGACTTCAGGTAGTAGCTCTAACTTCGTACTTTATTTGATTGTTTTTATGATGCCATGTTTTGTAATGTAAGAAGTGTTAAGTCGCTAGGTTTAATGATAACAAAACATATGTTGAAATGCTAATTTGATGTTATGCAGGTTCTATTTCATACTCATCATACTTGTACATAATACTTGAGTAAGAATACAATAGATGATACTCGAGCATAGTAGAAGCAGATAGAAGAAAAGGGATTTGTTATAACATAATCAAGTATAAGAGATAATACTTGTACTTAATACCCGAGTATGGGCAGTACCAATAATACTAGAGTACAGCAGAAGCATATAGAAGAAAAGGGTATGTAAGTAACTAAATTCATACCCAAGCACCTTTGTACTTTGGTAAAGAGAATTTGATACCCGAGTATATTTTCCATTTGATAGAAAGAAGTTTATCTAAATAATTCTTGACTACCAATTTTGTGTACCTGAGTAAAAGAGGTACCCAAGTATGAGAAACAAATACTCTAGTATGATTGAAATATCATGATATAAAATGTACTAGAATACGAAATATTCTGTACTAGATTAAGGCGATACTTGAGTACTTAAATTACTCGAGTATATATGATGTATTTTGCAGAAGATTACTGGATAATATACTCTAGTAAATATACAAGTATAATCAAGTACTAGTATGTACTACAGTAAACTTAAGAGTAATTAGTTATTTTCATCACAAATGTACTTGAGTATGAGGTAGCATACCCAAGTACAACGACTAAAGTTTCATGATGCAGAGACTGAGAATCAAGAAGAAATAAGCACTCTTTCTTATATTCAATAGCTATATCTAGATTTCTTGCTCTAACTTATTATTTCGTGATTAAAGATTTTTGTTCGACAGATTATAATATTCAAACTATTGAAGAAACAGAATTCCAGATTCTCAGCAAAGGCTAAAAGCCATAGACAAGTGTCCAGATTCTTAGAAACAGGCAAATTGATTTTATAGAGTTGAGAACAACAACCATATTTTCTACAGCTATATAAAGGATTATCAACAACGTTTCAAGGCATCAATCATCATCATCTTCTATATTGAGCTTAGAAAAAGTCTCTCATTATATTCTACATTCTTTAGTGTTCATATAATCTACTCTGACAGAGAGTTCTTTCTGATATTCATTGTGTGGGATCTTGAGTAAGGGAAATTGATTGCAAGTTGTAAGGGGGAGTAAGTATTCTTTGCAGCTGTCAGTTTGGGATTGTACTGATCTACCATAGTGAAAAATCTAGAAGGCTTCTGGGGACTGGACGTAGTTCAAGTGGTTGGAACGAACTAGTAAAACTCCTTAGTGTCATTGCCTTATTTGGTGATATCTTTATTTAATTCTTTATTCTATTTATTGCTTTAAATTTTTAAAAGTTCAATTTTTATATTCACCCAACTCACCCCTCCCCTTTTGAGTGATAAAGTCTGCACTTAGATTTGATATCAGAGCACATACTTCTTATAACATGTTTAACCACCTAAGAAGGATCCTTATGGTAGGCTTTGGCGAAAATATTTTTCCAGATGGAGCATCCATCACCACCACCATGCTTCAATGGAGAACATTTTATTTTTGGAAATCTAAATTTAAAACTTTTGTTACAGCTTATGATTATGGTCTTTGGGATATAATTGAGAATAGAGATATAGTACCAATGAAAGATGTCAACAGTAAGATGGAGAAAAAGTTATCTTCAGAATTCATAGAAGATGACAAGAAGAATATTACCCAAGAGAGGAGAGGTGAATTGGGTGAAAATGTAAATATAAAAAATTATTAACAAAACTAGTAAATAAGAAATAAGGAAATATTTCACCAATGACACCAAGAAGTTTTACTAGTTTGGTCCAACCACTTGACCTACGTCTAGTCCCTAGAATTCTTGTGAGAGTATTTTACTATGATATATAAGCTTAAGGGTAATTGGCACCTCAATACAATCCCAGACTAATAGCTGCAAAGAATACTCACTCTCCCTTACAACTTGCAACCAATTTCTCTTACTCAAGATTCCACAATCTTGTGTTTTTTTCACAAAAGATGAAATATCATAAAGAACTCTCTTTCTCAGAGTAAATTATTTAAACACTGAAGAACTAGAATATAATGAAAGACTTTTCTAAGCTCAATAGAAGATGATTCACTTAATGATTGATGTTTTGAAGCTTTGTAGTTTGTCCTTTATATATTTGTAGAAAATATGATCGTTGTTCTCAACTCTTGTAAAATCAATTTGCCCGTTGCTGAGAATCTGGACTCTTGTTTTTCACTTTTACCATTGCTGAGAATTTGAAATTCTTTTCTTATGACTTTAAACTCTATAATCTATGAAACATTAAGCTAAAACATAGGAATAATTGTTAGAGCAAATAATCTACAGGTATTTGTTAGCAACGAATAGAAAATATGAATTTTCCTAATCTTCAGTTTTTGCCATGCATAACCTCCGCCTTTGCACTTTGGTATGATGTATTTGTACTCGAGTACATTTGTGAAGGAAATAAGTTATTACTCTGAAGATTACTCTAGTACTTAATCAAGTATGTTGTTAGAGATATTAGTAAAAATCGCCATAATTGAATTTTGCTAGTTGAACGCAATTTTCAGAGAGGACTTTATTTTGAGAGTTCTAGACATCCAAAAATTTTGAAATTGTATTGGTAGTCCTCTAGGATATTTAGAGAATTTTGGGCAAATTTTGGACGAGTATATAAGTTGTTGAAAATTTCCTGGCAATACTAGGATTAAGCCCATGTAGAAATCAATCCTTGGTTTCTTGGAAACTTTCTTTTACTTTTGCACGAAGTATAGCAACATGGAACTCGTCAAAGTATTCTTTGACGCTCATGGATGGGCCTGAGCTCCTGCAATTCTTTGTAAAGGTTCTTAGGAGAGGAGGCCTTTAATTTCTCAATGTGATGCGATCCAAGTTATCCATAACTGACAATTTGCCTCTTGAAATTCAATTAATGACACTTCAAGTTCAAATGAGCCTTTTGATGGAGGAGGACATCAAAATGGAGTTGCTGATCAAGTTTTGCGCTTGGAGGCATCAAATTAAAGAGCAGACCAAGAGCTACACATGGGTTTTGAATTTAGAAATTAAATTTGAATTCAAATTAGTATTAATTAGGAGATTGAATTTTGGGTTTTCAATTAGGAAATTAATTTGAATTCAAATTAGTATTAATGTGTAATTTGACTTTTTCTAATTTGGTATGT
>JBAGKO010000003.1:12112465-12143015 GCA_037177275.1 Acacia concinna | reverse complement strand
TTCCAAGGGTGTCTTTTGAGGTTCTCCAATTAAATCAAAATAACCTACAAATGAATAGCCTCTTAGGAGTTTCTTATGATTATTACACATAACCTCTCATTGCAACATATTCTACAATTATGTATATTTATTCTCTTATGTAACTCTTGAAATGTAAATTAAGGTCTTATGACCTATAAATAGTGTGAATGTACCAAATAATAGTGAGCTTGAGATGAATAAGAATCATCACTTCCTTTTTTCTCCAATTCTCTCTTGTGTATCTCCATCTCTCTCACCTTCAATCTCTTATATTTTCCTAATTTTATAATAGAAACTTATATATAAGAGACTTTTAGCAATTTTCTTATTTTTCTCTCATGCCAATAAAACCCTTAAACACACCATTGAAAAAAATAAATAAATAAAACCCTTAAACATTCACCTTTAAAAAAAATCATTATACTTCATTAACTCTTTCATAGGATTTAACAACTTTTCAACTTTACCTTTATTTAATATACATTGTATAATATGAGAATCAAGTGAATATAATAATAAATAAATGGTGAAATTGACATGCACATAAAATATAGGTCAGAGCCGAATGAAGAGCCTTGAGTTGTAATATACCAGTCTAAAATATAAAATTCAATTGACCTTTTCTAGAAATAAATAAAGTTAAATAAATTATTTAATTATATATTTATAGTATTGATTTTATATATAAGACACTTACAACAATTTTCTCAAACATTCACTCAAAAAAATTCTTAAACTTCATTAATTCTATAAAATTCAACAACTTTTCAACTTTACCCTCTATTTAATATATATTATATACCATGAGAATCAAGTCAAAGCAACAATAAATAAAGAGTAAAATTGACATTCACATGAAATTTTTCTCTTATTGTCTTATAAATAGAACAAAAAAATTTCTTCTTTATGCCTTATATATAGGTTAGAGAAGTATATGTTGAGTATCATTAAATTGTGTAGTACTACCTCATATCCTAAATATAACATTCAATTGGTTTTTTTGAGAGGTTAAGAAAGCTAAATAAATTACTTTAAATTACTTATATCTATCATTTTTCCTCCAAATTAGTTAGTCTAACTTATAAATTGATATATAATCTAATAATATACGATATATACCTTTATTAAGTAATGTATTCTGCTTCCTTAATCTATAAAAAAGCCAATTGAGTTGGTTTGAAGATAAAAAATAAATAAAATATTCTAAAGTAATTTATTTGACTTCTTTAATTTCTTTAAAAAAAGTTAATTGTATATTATATTTAGGACTGTACTTAGTATTTCTTATAGCAACTTAGTATAAATTTGATGACATGACTTGCCTTGAATCGCATGTTTTGTTTTATTGTTGAGTGTTAATTATAATTATAAGGCTAGAGAGCATATTTAGTCCTTTAAATTTACATGAGTCATACTTTTAGTCCCACTTTAAAAGTAATTAAATACTAATTAATTACTGTTAATATTAAATTTAATATATGTGTAAATTAAAAATATTCAAAAACCTAAAGAAGTTGTCAATATCAAAATCTTGATTGTATTAAAAAAATGTTAGATTGATAATTTAAATATATTAGTTTCATAACCTAAAAATCAAACCCTTGATTTAATTTGTAGCGATTTGTTAGTTTATTTTAGTTTAGTAACATAAATATATTATATTAAGAAATTATAACAAATATTTTCTGTCAGCTACATAATAACCACTTCAGTTTGCTCTATCAATATTTTTTGTTAATAACATTAACGATATCATAAATATAATACCAATATTATACTTTATAAAATTAAGATACTAAGAGTATACCTCATGTTCAAGCAAAAAAAAGTATACCTCAAATTTGTATTTTGATCCCTTAAGTTTAAAATTAAAAGTTTTGGTCCTCCAGTTTAATCTGTTTAAAACATTTGTCCTTGTTATTAAATAAAAGTCTGAACAATTTGCCTCTTTAAAACTCAAAACCACTTGTTTAAAATTTGAGGAACAAAAATCAAAACGAGATCAAACCTAAAAGACCAAACACTATATTAACTTCTCATTATAATGCGTCTAATACCCATATACACTAAGGAATAAACGAACACAAGCAAGAGAGGAGCCATGAGCGAGTTCTGCCGGTGCCATCATCAGAGGAGAAGGATGGATTGATGAGTTGTTGAAAAAAGGTTTGACAGGGAGAAGGGTCTTTCGTATATGACAAAATCCTTGTGCCCAAGGATGAGGAATGGGTGCACAATGTTATCTCGTTGAGTGTGTTTGAAAATACTCAGGAGAGAGATACCAATAAGGTGGGAAAGAAGTGGAAGCCCTTTAAAGAGGTAGTCACCCAAACACAGGATGAGGAAGGGGAGGAGTAGGACTTGTGGAGTGGACATAGTTGGAAAGATAGGGTGAATATAAAGAGGACTATGAGAGGACCTAACGTTGTTATCTCACTAGAGAGCACGCCAGGCCGCCAAATAGAAGAATGCACTGATTGTCAAGCTATTAGGTTGCATGGTTAACCCTGAGTATTTGGAGAGGAAGCTTACACAATTGTGGGCTAAGTATGCTGATGTGGAGATTGTTGATATATAATCAAGTTTTTTTGTGGTCACTTTTACAAACATGCATGTTTATGATATGGCCCTTATGAGAGGCCCTTTCTTACTTTTTTACAACTACCTCACAGTTCAACCATAAAAGGCACAATTTAATCCAATAGATAAATCGATAACAAAGATAGCTGCTTGGATTCAGACCTTGAATCTATCACTATACTATTACGACATAAGGCTTCTCTATGTAATCGGATCCCAAGTAAGATGTGTTTTGATATTGCCAAATTTTAAGTAGGCACCACAAGTATGCAAGCCATATAATAGTAATTGATGAATTAAGGTTGATCCATCATATGCTCAAGATAATTGATAATTAGGCATTAAATTTCTCCTGTTCATTTAAGTTGAGTAAATCAAAGGTGATATGGTGAAAGAGAAATTTAAATAGGAGTAAAGGGACTAAATATAGTGTTTAAAAGATTTCAAATGATAAAACAACCTAGAGTGACTAATCATCTTTTCAACTTTTAGAGCATGTAATTACCCATATCAAAAGCACTAATGTTATATTGCTAATCTAGAGTTTTGATGGATACAAGTATCTCACAATCACTTGTATCCCTATTTCACATTAAAATATTTTTCCTAAATAATTTACCTAAGAGGAAATAAATGTCCAAATTCCCTCTAATAAAATTATATGGGTCCAATAGGTATATTACTATCCTACTGGCAAATTATAATAAAGTTTAATCCCATATTACTTAATTATATGATTCAATTAAAATCTCTTTATCAAGAGTAATCAAAATTGTCCAATTTCATACTTAGTGGTGATCAAACACAAAATAGACAAGACACAACAAGATTAAGTAAACAATATAACATTAGGCACAAAGTAAATGGTACAACCATGCTCTAATCCTTAAATTAGTTCTATTAATGCAAGAAGAAAAGAAAAGTATTCAACATCTATCTCATTTCTTAGTATGAGGTAGGGTATTTATATTTCTTCTGCAATTAATAATAAACTAACTTCTACATCCTATTCACAATAAATGTTAACTCCCAACTACTAACAATAAATGTTAACTCTCAACTATCCTTATAATGAATCCTAACTCCCAACTATCCTTACAATGAATACTAACTCCCAACTACCTTTATAAGTCTTAAAACTCCCCCTCAAGTTGGAGTATAGATGTTAATCAAGCCCAACTTGTTACAAAGATAGTCCATACGAGTCATATTAAGGGCCTTGATTAAGAGATCACCTAATTGATCACTCGACTACACATACTCGTAGAAATTAAGTTCTCCTTAATCTTATCACAAACAAAATGACAATCAATTTCAATATGTTGTGTTCATTCATGAAAGATAGAGTTGGATGCTATATGGAGCGTAGCTTTATTGTCACACTATAACTTTGCAGGTAACTTTGTAGTAAGACCAACCTCCTTCATCAAATGATAGATCCACACAATTTTTTGTACAGTCTAAGCCATAGCTCCATATTTAGATTTTACACTTGATTTTGAAACCACATCCTGTTTCTTGATTTTCTAAGATACTAGGTTCCCACTAACAAATACATAATACCTCGTGGTGAACTTCATGGTAGCCTTTGACCCTACAAGGTTTGCATCACAGAAACACTCAATCTCAGTGTGACCATGATTTGTATAGAGTATACCACAGCTAGGTGACCCCTTCAAATAATGTAGGACATGCTCTAGAGCTTCCCATTATGCAACAATTGGGTTTCATCATAAATTGGCTCATGACATTGACTATAAAGGTTATATCAGGATGAGTCACTATGAGATAAGTCAACTTCTCAATCAATATTTGATACCTCTTAGGATATGAAAAGTGTTTGATCTTCTTAAGATCAATCTTCTTTCTCACTTTTTTAGGTAGCTCATCAAATGATATGATATCATCACCTTCTAAAAATAGATTAGGAAGTATAGGAATACTACTAGATGTAACACCAAGTATCCCAATTTCTTTTAGTAGAATGAATATGTCATATGGCGTGTGTACTTTACTCACCATTCACTAGTGACCAGAATGAGATTAGACTGCTGGGATTTTGTAGATCGATGAATGGGCAACAGAGGTGGCCAGCGCATGTTGCATTCTAAGTACCCTTATTGGAATGATGTCTCTGTCTCTCTCCTATCAAAACACACACCCTCTCTCTAATAGACATAAACAAAAATAGAATAGAAATAGAAGCCCTTAGGCTATGATACCATGTTAATGCAAGAAGAGAAAAGTAGTATTCAAAATCTATCTCATTTCTTAGTATGAGGTAGGGTATTTATACAACTTCTGCAATTAATAATAAACTAACTTCTATCTATTATTTACAATAAATGTTAACTCCTAACTACTAACAATATATGCTAACTCCTATCTATCCTTACAATGAATGCTAACTCCTAACTACCA
Source organism: Acacia concinna (assembly GCA_037177275.1). Taxonomy (NCBI): domain Eukaryota; kingdom Viridiplantae; phylum Streptophyta; class Magnoliopsida; order Fabales; family Fabaceae; genus Acacia; species Acacia concinna. The sequence goes on along the minus strand of JBAGKO010000003.1, from coordinate 12,137,993 downwards.
ATAATAAATGCTAACTCCTAACTATCCTTATAATGAATGCTAAATCCCAACTACCCTTATAATTCCTAACAAGCTCATAGCCACTCTAAGTTCAGAGCAATTAGCCACATATGGCTTTAATTAACATCTCAACAAAAAGTTTAGAATATATTGACATATTTAAAAAGATAAAGAATTGAAACAAATAGATATTGTTAAGTGAACAAAAACAAAGAAACAATTTAGTAATGTGTCTTCCTCTTTCTCTAGTTTGAACTCCCTTTGGTTCCCCAGGATTTGATGGTAAACAATGTAGAAACGGTACCTGTCAAAGTTGAAGATGGATGTACAATAGTGTCACACCTAGCCCCCTCCACTTCACATTTTCTGGAGCTCTTTCCAAATAGTCCCTTACTATTCTGGAGAGAAGATGAAGACAAAGTAACAACTATCCTAAGAAAGAGTAGACATAACTGCCCTTCTTCATGATGATAAAGATGAACATTAATCTCCTTGTTCTTCTGTGATTGCCTCCCTTCTAATTGTTGATTATGCTTTTCCCTTAAGTTAGACATTTTCCCTTGTCAAACGGTTTCATTTTTCTCTTTTAATTAGTAATCCAATTCAGCTCATGTGGTGAAACATGTTTTTGATCTCTTCTAAATAGCATTGTTTAGGAGATTGGAAGTAGCTTTAGATTAGTTGTGAATAATTCAATGGATATCGGGGCGAGTCAAGGTCAAGTAATTGTTTGAGATCCAACCAACTATCATAATAACATGTGGTAGAGGGGATGGAGGGGTTGCCTAGTGCTGATTCTAAAGGGTGTTGTTATTATGGATCCTTTGACACCGTTGTTATTGTGTGTTGTTGATTCAAAACTTCGTATATAGAACTCTAAAGGAGTAGGGGTCAATTGTTTGCAAGATTAGTATTGGAAATGAGGAAGAAGTATATATTTTTATTTATTGCATTATTAGAAACAAAACAAAAAAGTAGTAAGGTTAGGTTTCTAGCTTGTAAATTGGGGTTCAATAATTTTGATGTGGTAGATGCAATGGGCTTTAATATATGACTATGGGTATTTTGGGATGAACTTGTTGACTTTTGGGTTATTAAAAGACAAAATCAAGTCCTGATGGGATATTTAATAAAGTTACAATGATAGAGTAGAGCTTATATCCTATATACAATCACCCGAACCAGGCTCATAGAAGGGAGACATGGCATATTCTTAGAAGTATTAAAGATGAAGGAGTGGGTCATTGGTGCATGGGGGATTTTAACTCATTAGAATGTTTGAGAAGTGTCATTCAACAACTAGAAGTAAACTTGGACCTGATATAAACTTTATGGAATATATAATGAGAGAATTTTAGTTGAAATAGGGTTTTGTGTTAGTTTACATGGAAGCATAGTGGTGTGGCTTGCAGGTTAGATTGTTTTTTTAGCAAACACATCATAAGTGGAGAAGTTTATTTCAGCCTTCGTTTGGCATCTTTCAAGCTTAAACTCCTATTACTCCCTATATTATTAGATCTGGACGCCTCACCATCTAAGGCCTAAGGTGCACCTTTGTATAATTTTTTTGCCCTATGGGTTGCCCATTAAGGATTTTAAGATGGTGCTTAAGAATGCTTTTGAGGGATAGAGGTAGATGGGAAGTGAATGTAGAAAAATTTACCTCTAAAGTGAAATGATGGAATATGAAGGTTTTTTAGAATATTAAGTGAAGAAAGGAGGATTTATTGTCATAGCTGGAATGCTTACAAGAGTTGGTGTAAAATCCTTTCCATATAACTATAATTAACCAAGGATTTTGTTAAATGGCCATTAAACCACTTCATGTTAACAAAATGCAATAAATATTTGAAATATGTCAACAATGAAGGTTTAAAATTAAATTTATAAAAGTACTATTATGGTTAAAAAAACAAAACTCAATATCATGGTTAATAACATGAAATAAATATTTTAAATGTATTAACTATTATAGAAAAGTTTAAAACTAAATTTTTACAAGGATTATCAGAGTTAAAAGAATAAAACCCCTTGACAAAAATTCAAGCACATGATTGGGATTTAGACTTCTCTAAGCCTTTAATATACATTCACTCTTTAACTGAATAATTCATCATCCCATATCAAAATATCTGAACCAAACCAAGATGTGGATCCACAAGTTTAAAACACAATCATAAGGCTTTTAGGCCACCCCAAACCATCTAAAGTTAACTAGGTCACAAAAGTATTAAAGATGAAGGAGTGAGTCATTGGTGTGTGGGGATATTTAACTCATTAGAATGCTTGAGGAGTGTTATTCAACAACTAGAAGTAAACTTGGACCTGATATAAACTTTATGGAATATATAATTAGAGAATTTTAGTTGAAATAGAGTTTTATGTTAGTTTACATGGAAGCATAGTGGTGTGGCTTGCAGGTTAGATTGTTTTTTTAGCAAACACATCATAAGTGGAGAAGTTTATTTCAGCCTTCGTTTGGCATCTTTCAAGCTTAAACTCCTATTACTCCCTATATTATTAGATCTGGACGCCTCACCATCTAAGGCCTAAGGTGCACCTTTGTATAAGTTTTTTGCCACATGGTTTGCCCATGAAGGATTTTTAGATGGTGCTTAAGAATGCTTTTGAGGGATGGAGGTAGATAGGAAGTGAATGTAGAAAAATTTACCTATAAAGATTAAAAGTATCTAGTTAATGCATCAAATCTTCAAATTAAATTAGAGTATACAAGATGTTCTCTAATGTGATAATATATAATAATCTAACATAACTAACATGATGGACACACTACTCTTAGTAAAAGTAGATTAATCTTCTAGACTATTCCTCGTGGACCCTCACAAAAACTATCACCGAAAAAAAGTTAAATCAACAAGGTGAGACAAAAGTCTCAGCAACTAACAATCAATCTCCTCAGGCAAACGAGTAAGTACTCGTGAGATGCAAGTAGGAACAATTATAAATACATAGCATTAGTAAAAAATGTCACATGGTTATAGGCATATTAGTTTACAATATCATAATCTTATTCTCATATTTATCACGTGGGTAAACAAATATCAATACACAATAATTTACTCTCTGACCTCCCTTATTTCCTTTCACCTTATTTTTTCTTATTGAACCTATGGGCTAATACTCACCCACGTGACTGATAGTTCAACCCAACAAACTCACTGATAAAGTTATATAAACTAGCCAAAATCCACATAGTATAAGACTGGATAATGGGTTCCCCTATTAAATACAATTGGGCAAAAAGACTAACCAATGTACACCGGAAAGCTCACCACCTTATTTCCTCTTTTTATAAGAATTCACCCCCTCTAGAATAAACTCCCATCAAAATCTACATTTATCATCCCTTCTCATATCAATACTCAAGAGACATAATCAAAATAATTATCACATGTCATTATCAATTCACAAGTTATTAAGAGAATCTTTTCAATCTCATAAATTAACACCAATTTATATAAATATCACATCACTATCCATTCTTCAATAACAATAGGTCCCACAAGATAATTTTATTACTAACAAAGCTTCATAGTCCATATCACAAACCAATAACAAATTCATAGTTCTATATATTTAAAAATCACTCACAAGCATGTACAAAAAGTTTAGTAATAGCACAAAAGCTACTAATCCAATAGCTCAAATACAAGCCATAATCAATCTACAAAAAATTAATTACTACACATTAATAACTCATAGTGTTATTAGAACAATTGAATATATATATATATATATATATAGCATGAATGGAGAGAGTTTTATTAAGGTTTCAAATTTTCAACAAATGAGATTTCTTTCATTCATAATTTTTTTTTCACTTATTAGAATCACTAAAACATAAGAATCTCCACCAATTTATTCAAAACACCTAATTCCTACATTTAAAGTTTCATTCAAAATTCACAATACTCACACTTCCTTATAAACCCTCAATTTAAACTCCAACAAGCTAAACTAAATTATAGAAATTTGAATTTTAAAGATCCATTGTCATAAATTTTAATCTTCCAACCAAACCCTAACTTTATGTTCCTCAAATTAATGATTTATTCAAAACTAAACCACAAACATTCTTATTCTAATATTATTGGGGCCATTAAAAGCTAAAGAATAAGTTGAAGCACCCAAAAACTCAAATTCCAACAAACCTTATATTTTTCACCATTAAATAATCCATGAAACTAGGAGAAAAAGAATGAGATAAGGAAGTTAAATCACTTACCTTTTTCCCCCAAAAAAATTTCAACCTTACTCTCCCTCTCTCTCCTTCTTCCCCTATCTTCCTACTCTTACTCTCATCACTATGTTGTAAGGAAGGATCTACGGCTTCTGTTTGAAAAGAAGAGGAGGGTATGGCTAGATGGGGTGTTAATGCCCCCTCCTATATCTGACACGATTAGTTATATTATAATTATATTATATATTGTGTGTGTGTGTGCACTTTTTTTTATAATTCCCCTCCTCCCAACGTCACACACACATGCACTTATATATTTTTATTATATATATATATATATTTATGTATTTATATATAGACATACACAAATAATTTCTTTTGCCTCTTTTTTTCATCTTTTACTTTCAAATATTTATTATTAGTACAATTTTCCTTACTTTTATAGATTATATTTTAACTAAACCCTTTTTATTTCATAATTTCATGTTAAATCTTTTTATCACAATTAACTCTTTCTTAATTATAGTTAAATCCTATAATAAAAATCAGGATGTTACAGTTGGAGGATACTAGTGTGGTTTAAAATACAAAAAGTGACGAAGTGCGGAAAGAGCTGGAACAATGCTTAGTATAAGAAGAAATAATATGGTTACAAAGATCTCATTGTAATTGGTATCGTAAAGGACACAAGTATACAAAATACTTCCATGCTATCTCAAATGGCATTACAGGGGATGATAGAGAATTGTGTTATAAACTGGAAGAGCTTAAGCAAAAGGATTCATCTTTCTTCTAGAATCTCTATATGGTGAAGGATACTCCATTCACTCGTATTAATTTTGGAAGTAGTTTTCTAACTATGGGTGAGGAGAGATTAGAGGTGCTAAAAAGGGATAAATGTGACTTAGAAGGCAAGCAAGCTATTTTTAGTATGGGAGCATTGAAGGCCTCAAGATTGGATGGGCTTAATCCTCTTTTCTTTTCGAGTCAATGGAGTATTGTAAGGATAGAGATGGTCAAAACATTGTTTGGATGAATGGAATAAACATTGTCTTAATTCCTAAAGTGGAGACTCCTCAATCTTTTAGATATTTCAGGCCTATTAGCTTGTGTGGTGTGGTGTATAAGGTAGTAACAAAGGTGCTTGAAAACATGTTGAAGAAATTGATGTCAGATATTATTGCTCCTAATCAATGTAGTTCATTCCTGGAAGATTGAGTTTTGATAATATTATTCTTGCATAATAAGTGATCCATTTTATGTGTAATACGACAAAAAAAAGGTTTATGGCTTTGAAAATTGACATAGAGAAAGCATATGATATGTTGAGATGAGACTTCATGGTAGAATGTATAATGGAGTTAGGGGCTCCCTCTAATTTTATTGAAATTGTTAAATATTGTATGTCTACAATGGAAATACAAGTTTTTTGGAATGGGAAGAGAGGCCCAACCTTTACTCCTAAGTGGGGTATAAGATAAGGAGATCCTTTATCTCATTATTGATTTGTTCTAGTAATGGAGAGATTGGCTCACCTTATTCAGAGTGAAGTACAGGGTGGAAATTCCCATTCAGGTTGAAATGAAATAGTACTTCAACATCTTAACTATTTTTAGCCGATAATTTATTTTTATTTGCAGAAGTTACATGGATCAAGCTACGATCATTAAAGCATGTTTAGAAGATTTTTGTATGGCATGGGAAAAGGTCAATGTCCCTAAGTCACGGATCTTTTTCTCTAAGAATGGCAATCATACAAGAAGAATAAATATTAGTGATTTTCTTGGCTTTGTTTTGACTTATAATCTCAATAGATATTTGGGAGTTCCGCTCTATCACAAGCGTGTTACAAATCAATCTCAACAGAGCGAGTGTTTCGAAGGGAAGGGCTGTGGCCTGTGGAGGTATTGTGAGAAACCATGAGGGAGATGTTATGGATGTTTTCATGTTTAATATTGGCTTGGTTGACATTCTTCATGTTGAGGTATATGGAGTCTTGAGGGGACTCAAACATGTAGGGGAATTTCAGTGGATAGAGTTAATTATCAAAACATATTGTTAGCACCTTGTTGAGATGTTGTCAACATGTTAGAGTAATAATCATCTAGGGAAAAACTTATCAGTGGAGATTCACCATTATTTTGATGTGAACTGTTGTGTTAGTTGGTGCAGAAAAAGGCTAACGTTGTAGTTGATATGTTGGCAAAGGAAGCTCTCTCAATTGCGACTGGAGTGCATCCTTTTCATTTTTCCCTACCTTTTTTATTGAGCATTCTTAAGATGGACTTACTTATCTTGTTAGATGTAGTTGTGTTGTATTCCATAAAAAAAAACGTGTCTGCTACCCTCCTTACCAGCCATTACCTCGTGGTGATTAGGGAAAGGACGTAGAGGTAAAATAGCCAGAACTCTAACTTCACGGAATTAGAACTCAATTCTTAATTCTGATACTATAAGGAAATGAGTTTCATCACTTTTGTGAAAATTCTCGGTTTCATACTTTCATGGAAGTTACTTGCATCGCATTGAACAAGTCAAAATCCCATTTTCACCCTCCAATCCAGTCCTATCTCCTTTTTTTATTTTTTTTGCCCGCAATCCATCCCCTTAATTTTTTTGCTAGGTATGAGAACATAATTGGCCAATTTCATATATATTAGCTCTCAACAAAATAAAGGCATGCTCGGTTATTAAAACAAGTATATTTACATTATTTGATTAAACTAAGGAAGTTAATCAGGTTAGTAATATGACGTGTTTTAAAACATTATGACCATCTTCCTTAATTCCCTCATTCCATCTTCTCATTGATTATTCTTGTAGTAGCATCAATAAGGGTAAATTTGAAAAAATATGAAGAATATGTCTTTTACTTTAGATCAAGATCAATTCCACAAATATGGCTTATATTTAAGATTGGAGGGAGTACTTTTTTGTGACAGATGTTGGTCCACTTTAATTTTTATATGTTATCCTCCTTGTATGGTTGAGGCCTCTTATTACCAAGGGGATCCCCTTAGCGTTCTTCTCTTTTTATTTTAAAATAAAATATGACCGTTGGTTTTTCTTTAACTCTAACTGTTTAATTATTTTCTTTATTGGGACACTGAGGGACGCTGAGTGGGGCGCCACTGAGAAGATCCATATTGCTCTTATTATCTCAACCAACAGCTTATTGATGTCTTGGTGAAGACGCACTTGTCATCATCCATCTAACATAAAAATATTCATGTATGCATATATTTCCAACCTTATTTTGAATTAGTTTAAAATGACTAATTTTTCCTATTTTCAAAAATATAAGACCTAATTAATTTTTTTCTTGAAGATGTTAATGAAGTTAGATAAGTTACGTCACATTATCATTTGATTATATATCAATCTATAAGTAAACACGTTAGTTTAGTATAAAAAAGACAAATATAAATAATTTAACCCTATATTTAAATGGAGAGAAAAGTGATGAGAAAATAAGTGGAGGGAATGCTATGGAGGAAAGCTTCCACAAGTAGTAAAAAATTTATTATTTTTGAGATTTTTTTCTCCTAATTTTTTCCTCATAATTTCCTTTTTGTCTAAACATAAGGTAGAATAATTTAATTAATTTCCTTAATATTTTGGAAAAAGTCAATTGTGTTTAAGGAAGAATGTAGTACTTTTCAACTAATAATTTTCACTTAGTTTACCTTTTTAAAACTATTTTCACGTCTATTTGATATATTTTTGGTGATTTTAGCATTCCTTCTTTGACTTCATATTAAAAACGATAAGTATGCTAAAAATTCTAAAATAAATTGAAAATATATTTGAGATACACAGGGAGAATATATAGTTATATTGAAATTACCATTACCAATATAACTAAAAATCCTAAAAAATGACTACTGAAAATGCCAATATTTAGGATACATAGTCAGTAATATAATTATATTGAAATCAAGAATATTTTAGTCAATTATTTTATTCTAATTTTGTTTCTTCAAGTAATTTTTCTATTATAGCTTCTATAGTATAAACTTTTAATAAATCTTTTAATATTCATATTGTTATAAAAATGGGAAGAATACAATAAAGAGATTTGGGATGAAAGAGATGAGTAAGACAAGAAAGAATTTAGAGAGTAAAGAGAGAGTGATTCTTATTTTATTCCTTATCACAAGCGTATGTATATGCCTCTATTTATAGGACCTCAATATTGAAGACTAACCTTATGAGTTACAATATATAAAAAGGTGTATTAAGTAACATAATTGTACCATTAGGTGTTATTAAGAATGAATGTTACACAGCCTTCAATTTGGTGGTAATAAGCTATAATGTTATTCAATATGAATGGAAGATGAAAAACCTTATTCTTGAATGTTGTAGACATCCATTCAATTATAGCATTCATAACATTCCCCTTTGGAAGTCCATAACTAAATATTGTGCCTCATTAAAATCTTATTAGGAAAAACCCAATGTGGCAAAAACCTAATGAAGGAAAAAGAATACACAATATATATACTGAAACTATCTCGTTAAAAATACTACCAGGAAAACCTCATGAGATAAAGCCTTGGTTAAGAAAAAAAGAGTATAACGTGATCTTTCCTCCCTTGATGATAATATCATATTTGTTTCTCCTCATGACAACATTGCTTTTACTCCCCTTATGACAGCATCACTAATTTCCCTTTTATCTCTACAGGATATGATGATTTCTCAACTAGATTATTATAATGCCTTTTGGGTAACTCCTTTTTAGTTGAACTATGCTTGATTCATTATCATCAAATGATATGTATAAATGTATTCATATAACATATATATCTAATAAACCTCCTGAATATGCTAAATTATCAATATACTCACCTTATGCATCGTGGAAACAACAGAAGAAAAGTTATTATGAAAATAACCATGATCCATGTTGCATTTATATAATTAATTCAAAACATAATGATCTCATATAATAGTTCCATAGAACTATCACATCAAACCTTGGTTTCACAATATCCATAGTGTACTTGCAGGAACTTAATTTTACTAGCAAAACATAATGAATGCAGTATTAGCATGATGTAAATATTCATAAAATATATGGTTATTCTAAACCATTAAATTGAATATATATTTTTTCAACCAATTATATATATACATATTCAAATTATTTTAATCACTTAACATTTTACATATTGAATGTTTTTTTTTAAATACGATCCATGCATTTTAAATCTTTCAAGTTTTCTTATATAAACTTCATTATTCATATGCATATGTTATTCATAACAATATCTAATAAACATATTATTTTGTTTGTATATAATGCTAGACTAATAATATATGCAATAATTATTGTATCCACCACCAAATAGTATATCTCATCATAATTATCTTTAGACTTTTGTAAAAATCTTTATTTTCATATGAAAATTTATACATCACAAATAAATTTATATTTTAAATGTTGGACTGCTGGTCCATGTTTCTCACATATTAGGAGAACATTGTTTATTACGTATTTTCCCTTTTCACTTTTCCTTTTGGCCAATCACCTTTGTGTCTACTATTCATGACTCATCTATGAATAAGATCCTTATTTAATCACGTAATAGCATTATCAAAACTGTTGTCGACAACTTTATCTTTTTGGTTCCATTTTTCCTATTGTGATATAACTTATTGAGAACTCTTTATTGCTTTCAGGTAGCTAAACCTATTCTGAGGATTTTGCAATAAGTTATATATTGGCCTCTTTTGAAGTACTTGCCTCCTTAATATCATCTTAATTTTTTGCTCATTTCCCTTTTCTTTTGAAACAAATTATTCTCTCATGCTTTAGGCATGTTTCACTTTCATTTATCTTAATTAAAGCATTTTCAACTGGAATATGAGAAATTCTCATTTAGGTTAGTAATTGCATCTGAAAAATATTATGCAATATCTCATGAATGTAAAACCTGATGAACTTTTGGTTTATATCGCTATATTTGAGTATTTATGCTTGATAGTAATAATACATTTCTTCATTCTCTATTCTAGCTACCCAATTTATCCCCCTAATTTTAGGAAAACTTAGTCAATTGATAATAGAATAATAGGTCAAGTATCATTTTTGCCCTAAAAGTTTACACTGAGTGGGTATCTGAAAGTTTTTTTTAGCGATTTTGCTCTAGATATTTTTAAAACATAGCAATTTGGCCTAAACCCTAATAGAGTTAATGGTCAATGTTTGTTGACCATTTTTTTGTGACAACTTTTAGGGCCCATCAACCCTTCCTGAATAAAGTGACGTGGATGCCATATTTAAAAAATTAGTCAACAAACATTGACTGTTAACTCTGTTGGAGTTTAGGCGAAATTGCTACGTTATGGAAACTTTCAACGCAAAATTGCTCCAAAAAAAATTATGGATACCCAGTGCTCCTCAATGTAAACTTCCAGGGCAAAAATAATACCTAACCCTAGAATAATTATGTAGTATATGAATCCTAAATCCATTTGTTTCCATTAGAAACATCCTTTTGTTTCATTTAGAGACAAACAAGAAAAATGAGGTTCTTACCCAACAATTTTATCCCAACTTTCTTTAAATATTCATCTATGTGCATTGTGGTTGAAGATATAAATAAACATTGCACATTTAAACATTTAACATGAAAGATATGTGGCTATTGACCAAAAGCTAATTTTATAGGGAGAATTTTGTTGGCGTGTACAAGTTTTGCAATATATAAGAAAAAACACGCCAACACTGAAATAGAAACTTTGTTCTCATAAGTATTTATGAAAGCTTTAATAAATGATTGTTTTTAGATCATATAATCTGGAAATTGTGCGCTTAATATAATAATTATTAAACATTCTTGCAAACTTCATGTTGCAAACTAAAAGTAATCTCATATGTAACCATCTTATAAATGCATCTATTTAATTTATGTAATAATTATATGGTTTACATTATATTTGAATGGGCCTATATATTTCAATCTGATATACTTCTATAAATTTGGTGATCCTTTCCAAGTCACATAATTAGTAGTGATCAATTTTCTATGAGAAAAAGCATTGAAAACTAATTTTATTTTATAATTAATGATAAATTTTAAAATAACGTTTGGTATATAATAATTATTGGAGGTACTGCTTAAATTAATTTTATTTTATAATTAATGATAAATTTTAAAAATAATATTATACCCTTAAAAAGTAAAATGGTAAATGTGTACCAGCTTCAAAATTAAAAGTTGGGAAATCAATCACAAGTGAAACCACATAATTAATCTGCTTAATAAATTTGGTTTTAAATATGTGATTTCTTCAATTAAATATGAGAGACATTGTGTGAAAGAGATTATGTTACATTAAAATTAGGAAGGTTATTTTTGTTCAAAAAATATTTTAACCAATAATACTTTTGTCTTATAATTTTACAATCCCATGTTTGAAAACTCAATACCAAGGGGAGGTGGCTTTGAAAGAATCCCACATTCATGGTAATATCAATCCTTAAGTATTGTCTTTCCCTTGTATCAAATAATTTAAATAACTCAATCCCTCACACATTCCTATCCCTACCCCCCATTACCTCGTACTAAACACAACTTAATAGTCTTCCTCTCAAGTGTGAGTCATATACATATTCAGTATATAGTATGTCAATAACAAATCTTTCATTTGGAAGTCCAATCACCCCATACCTCACATTCAATCATGTATTTCAATCCAACTAGGCTATTACTTTCTGACCTTTTAAAGAATCAAAGTTTTAACGCAAATCTGTAGGTCATAAATTTTTGTGATCAATTCTTCTTCCACAAAAAAAATATTAGTTCTTCAAGAAATATATCAATTTTGTGACATATAAGTTATTTAGGAACTAACAAATATTATTGCATTTATGTACATTATTTTTCACTAATCACAATATACTTCATTTTGCCTCTTTTGATATATATTTGACACATGAGTATGACATATTTAATATTATCTACAACATATATATATCTTCTCATAATCTCATGTGATAACCCAATAAACTTAATAAGTAAGATTGCATCTTACATGCCAAATATAGAATTTACTTAAGCAAATTAATAAATAATTATTACTTAAATCAACTACAAAAATTTATGCCAACCTCACATCTAATAAAAAAAAGAAGAAGAAATCAATAGAGCCTTCCATTACAATAGATTTATATATATATATATATATATCAATTTAATTATACTAACTTAACACAATAAAGCTTTAAATAAATTCACCAAACAAGAAGGAAGTAATAATTTACTAACATTTTCCAATGAATGTACTCATATAACTATAGTAAACAAATATATCTATAGTTCATAATTGATAGAAAACATATGATATTTATAGTTGTTTTTACATTTTCATAATATATATATATATATGTATATATATAGCTCACCCATATTACAAAAATGATTTTTGAAGAAACAACATCATCTTGGAATAAACATGTAATGGGAAAAGTGATGAAAAAGAAAAGGGAAATCATAAAAAGGCTTGAAGGGATTGATAGAAGGAAGAAAATAGACTCTCAATAGATTGATTAGACTTGAAAAACAGTTGTGGAGGGATTACTCTAGATTAGTGGTGTAAGAAGAATTGATTTGGTTCCAAAAATCTAGATGCAAATGGCTCCAGTGAGGTGATAAAAATACAAGCTTCTTTCATGCGACCACTAAGATTAAGAGAAAGAGAAATAGAATTGAGTCATTACAAGATGAGAATGGAGTTTGGTAACAGATCAAAATAAAGCTGAAGACCATGGCTCAAATTTTCTTTCAAGAGGCTAATCCAATGTAACACAGGTAGACAACTGGCTAACAACCTTTCCTCCTCTAGATTCACAACAATTAGAGGTGATTCAAAGAAGGGTTTCAAATATTGAAGTAAAGAATGCAGCTTTTGAGATGGGAGCCTTCAAAGCACGGGTCTAAATGGCTTGCAACTTCAATGGGAGATAGTGGGGCCAAAATTTTCGATCTGGTTAGGAAATCTTTTGATGATCCTGAAGTTACAAAGGACTTTAATCACACAAACATTATTTGATTCCCAAGGTTGATAATCTTGTGTCACTAAAGGAATTTAAGCCAATATTACTTTGTAATGTTGGTTTCAAAATTATTTCAAAAGTGTTAGCTAATAGATTAAAGGTAGTTATGGATAAATTGGTGATGGAAAATCAATGCAATTTAATTAAGGGAAGGCAGAGTTGTGATAACATAATTATTGCACAGGAAGCTATACATACAATTAGAGTCAAGATAGGAGAAAAAGGCGATGTGGCTATTAAAGTTGACATGGAAAAAGCCTATGACATACTTGACTAGAAATTCCTAGAAGGTACGTTAAATAGTATAAGATTATCACAAAATTTTGTCAAACTCATCATGCAATGTGTTTGGTCACTAACAATGTGAGTGCTTTGGAATGGAAGTAAGTCCAAAAGGTTTAAACTATCAAGATGAGTAAGACAAGGCGATCCTTTAAGTCCATATCTCTTCGTTTTATGCATGGAAAGATTAGGGCAATTAATACAACTTGAAATTGAGAATGATAGATGGAAGCCAATGAAGATATGTAATAGAGGCCCAAAATTATCACATTTGTTCTTTGCTGATGATGACTTGTTGCTATTTTGTGAAGCAAGCAGTGAACAATTGGTAGCAATTAAAGAAATTATGGACATGTTTTTCAATGTATCAAGCATTAGAATTAGTCTTCAAAAATAAAAAATATTCGTGTCTCGTAATATTCATTTTAATAGAGCATATGAGTTTAGCAAGATGTTGGGCATAGAACTCACTAGTGATTTGGGCAAGTTTCTCAATGTCCCGTTGCTACATCGAGAAGCTGTGAAATCAACTTTTACACCTTTAATCCAACGAGTGAGCACAAACTTACAGGATGGAAGGGGAAGTTTTTTAGTACAGTGGGGAAAACAACTCTCATTAAATCAGTGTTATCTACCTTAACCTACTATCAGACTCAAGCAATATTGCTACCAAAAGTTGTGTTGTCAAATATAGAAAAATTGAGCAGAGATTTTTTTTGAACCATAACAATGAGAATAGAAAAATTCATCTTATCTCATGGAAGAAGATCATGAGTGGAAAATCAGAAGGGGGACTTGGTGTAAAAGATCTTCAGTGTCAAAAATATAGCCTTCATTTTGAAGCTATGTTGGGGTTTGATTGCTAAACTTGAAGCCTTATGGGTAAAGTGTCTACATAACAAATACAATTATGGTGATAGCAAATTTCCCCAGGTGTGTGAAAAAAGGAATGAATCTAAAACTTGTAGGGGGATGATAAATATTTGGGAAGTTTTTAGGAAGGGTATGAGGAGCCAACTGAGAAGTGGAGCTACAACAAGTGCATGGTGGGAATTATAGTTGCCTCTTGAAAACCCATTGATTCAATATGTTGATAAAAACCACTAGCATATAAGTCATAAGGCGACAGTGAACCAATTTATATCAACTAGTGGTACTTTGGATATGGAAAAATGGAGAAAATTTCTGCTTGAATGGGTGGTTGAACATATTAGTAATGTAACACGATCGCATAGAAATGGTGATAATACCCTAGTTTGGAGGAATGCATCAGATGGAAACTTTAGTGTGAAGAATGCATATAAGTTGGTCTATGAACAACATCGGCAACCTTCGGAATCTGTATGAGGCAGTAATGGCAATGAGTTATCCTAGAAAGAGTAAAATTCTTTTATGTGGCAAGTGTTACATGAGAGACTGCCAACTAACTCACTCAGAGTGAAACACCTAAACACTACAAACCCATAGTGTCCTTTTAAGTGGAATAGTGAGGAATCAACTTTCCACATACAGAGAGATTGTGAGATTGTGAGGTTGCCAGTAGAGTATGGCAGTTAGTGCTTAACCTTTTATATCTACCTACATTTTTTGTATTGATTTACATGTTTGGCTTAAATGGAACTTCACAAATACACAATGAGGGAGAAAGTTTTCAAGATGGTTGTGGCATCGAATCTTTGGAATCATTTATTGGTTATTATGGAAGAATAGGTGCAGAAGATTGTTTGAAGGCACAATGGATTAACCGAAGGAAGTGGTTCACTGTTGTCTCCATCATCTTATGGATGGCATGGAATATGGAAGATTTAAGCATAGGATCTTCCAAATTCTAAAATGAGCCGAATCACAATGGAAACCGCCTTTAGAGGGTTTCATGCGCATAGATGTAGATGGATCAAGAAAAGAAAATGGACAAGTAACATGTGGTGGAGTGGTGCGAGATGAGCATGGCAACTAGGTAAGAAGCTACCAATGCAAACGGGGCATCACTTCCTCCACAACGGCTGAGATACATGCTATCTGCATGGATTTATTAATGTGTAAACAAATGAGAATAGCTAAAATTAAGCTATACACAGATTCTCTCAACGCCTTGCAACTGTTGTTAATAGATGGGGGTTCATCCCATTCGTTTGGTGATATGCTTTTAGATGTTTAGTCGCTTATATTTTTGGACTGGGACTTAGGGATTAGTCATGCTTACAAGGAAAGCACACACTATGCATATTTGTTAGCTAAGAAGGCGCATGATATCAACCTTGATTTTATTACTCTTGTGAGTCCGCCAACTTGTTGTGTATAACAACTTTGTGTTGATAGGGGAATTGTAACCCTACCTTATAATGAGGTGGGATGATATGTATTGAGTTGTAATCATAAGCATAATGCTTGCCTTATCAAAACAAAAATGGTTTTTTGTCCACAAATCAAAATCAACATCAATTCAAAATAAATAAATTCTCAATTTCTCAAATTAAATGTGGCACATAAGTATATGAATTTTCTTTCTCTCTCAAAAGTCACGTTAACTCTAATTCACTTACACAACATATATATATGCATTATATCAAGATTAATGTTTGAAATTACAAATAATGCTCACATCATATATTTGAATTTATATAAAGAATAATAAGGGAAAGAGATGGAAGACAAACTAAAATCAAAAGTATGAGTCAGTAATAGAAGAAAGTACCTTCATGGTCGGGGTAGAAGAGTTGAGCATTTGTGGGAAATCTATGAAGAAACAGAGAAGCATAAATCCCGAGAAGAAAACAAAGACCGTTCGCAGCTTGATATGATAAACTTCATCCAATACAAGATCATAAAGTTCACAAATAAATTATACAAATATATAAATAATATAATTAAAAAAATTGAAGATTATATTAAGAAATACTAGAAACCTTTCAATTTGAGAGTTACAGGTATAATGAGATTAACCATGAGCTGAAATCCTAAATGCCATAGGATTATATGAACATCCACACATCATAATATTTAAATTTAATTTGCAAATAAATTGGCATAATTTCAAATTAATGAATAATCTCTTTTTGGTCTATTTGAGTTCATACATCATCCATGAACATTTACTAATATCACGATATCAAACAATAATTTCTTCCTCACAAATTAATCACAATAAATTTAAATTTAAACACTTAATAAAAAAACATGTAGCCTTATGGATTTACAATTATTTCTTTTGGCTTTACCGAATTTGATCGTCTTTCTCCGTAACCTTTTGCTTCAAGTATCATAACTACTTTTGATATTTCTCACAATATCTTATTGTCTTTTTTGCTTCACAACCATTTTGATCTTCTACTTCTTTTTCAATAAATCAATCCATATTTGGGTATGTGGCTTCAAGCCATTTTGTAACCTTACTAATAATTATATTATAATGTCCATAAGAACATTATTTTTCAATGATCATGGCAAATCTACTGACTTTCAATTGTCAATTTTTCATTATAATACGATTATAGTCATTATGATACTTATAAATTTGTTATGTGCTTTCAATCTAATAGCACATTATTAATTTGATCTTTTGGATCGTCAAAATTCTTTCATTATCAATGTGGGCATTGTGCATATGTTACGGGCCCATTTAGATATGACTTATCACAAGTGACTTATTTTTTTAAGTGGTTTATCAGAAGTGATTTCAAGAAAAAAATGTTACTTATTAGAAATGGCTTGCGTTTGCATTATAGTTGCAAAAGTGACTTATTTTGAAAAGCTCACAGCTTGAACTTCTCATTTTGAAGCTATTGTTTTATATAAGCCGCTTACTTCTTCAAGTTAGATCCAAACACTTTAAAATGAAAAGTTCTTATTTTTGGGATGAGAAGTAACGTTAAGTTAAATTAAGTTCCTACCAAACATACCCGCAATTGTAGCAAAATATGCTAATCGTCTTCAACACTTTTAATTTTGAATGATATGATTTTTACAAGTTATTTATCTTCAAGACAAAATATAATAAAAATACTTTTTAAAGCCATAATGCTTTTTTGTGTCATTCGATGTTTGAATCATAAGCCTTCAAGGCTTTAATATATATAATAATTTAATCATCAAAGTGCCATAAATTTTTTTATGCCTTTTATTGGAATCACAATATGGTCTTTTACTAAATATCTATTATCAAAGAACCATTATGAAAAGTGAAATGACTTCTGGTCACATACTTACAAAATATAGGGTATTATGGCTTATGACCATTCAATATAATTAAAAGAAATGTAATGAAATAAATTAATATTCATAATTAAATATAAACAATAGATAGACCTGTAATTATATAGATTACACTATATAATCATATATAATTATTGTATACACAACACACACAACAAACTAAATAAGAGGAAAAGAAAAAGACAGAGACAATATGAATTATGTGTATGTATAGATAACATAATAAAAATGTCATAAAGATAAAAATAATATAAATAACATAATATTAAAGCAACAAATTATAAATAAAATAAACTAATTAAAAATAAGGAATATAAAACAACATAGTGTAAAAATACAAAAAACTAATTTAACAACATATAAACATAAAACGACATAAATAAATAATATAAAAAATATATAGATATAAACAATATAATATAGTATAGTATAATATGTATCAATAATAGTAAACAACAAAAAGACAAAATAAAATACAAGATAACAACAGGAAAGACTAAAATAGATGGAGAAAAGAAAATAAATATAATTATAGAGGGATAGATAATGTATACTAGAAAAATATAATAAGTAGATAATTAACAATATAAAACATAATATGAAAATGAGAAAGTTAGATAGTAGAAGAAATATAAAACTCGACCACAGACCTTCAAAGAGAATTCGTGCTAATAATGCGTTATAAAAATACGAAAAATATAAGAAAGAGATTTATGATGAAAGAGATGAGTAAGACAAAAGAGAATTTTGAGAGCAAAGATGTAGTGCTTTTTATTCCATTCTTTATTACAAGTGTATGTACATGCTTCTATTTATAGGATTTCAATATTGAAGGCTAACCTTATGAGTTACAAATAAAAGTATTAAAAACTGGACCGGTCACTGAACCGGTTAAGGTACTGAGTTAGACCGAATAACTAAATCGGGGCTAAATCGGTTAGAAAGTTAAGATTTTAGCCTTACTAGTATGAAATTATAATGAAAATTAATTTTTTAAAATAAAATGGGTCAGAACTGGTTCAGTTACCGAACCGGTCCGGTTCACCACCGGTTTGGCTGGTTCACACCGGGTTGACCGGTTCGGTTCAATTCTACAAATTGTATGAAACCGGACTGGTTCACCGGTTTTCAGTCTGAACTGGTCAGTCCAGTCCGATTTTTAATTCACTGAAACAATACATGAAGAGGTATATTAAGCAACATAATTGTACCATTATATGTTATGAAGAATGAATGATACAAAACTTCCAATTTGGTGGTAATAAATTATAATGTTATTCAATATGAATGGAAGATAAAGAACCTTATTCTTAGATGTTATTTACATCTATACAATTATAATACTTATAACATATTAATATAACATCCTAATTGTTTCATTCAATACATATCAGTCCAATTTACTTGATTATATGTTCCATATTAAGGAGGAATGTAGCACTTTTCAATTAAAAATTTTCACTTAGTTTACCTTTTTTAAAACTCTTTTCACATCTATTTTGATATATTTTTGGTGATTTTAGCAGTCCTTTTTTGAATTCATATTTAAAATTATATGTATACTAAAAATCCTAAAAAAAATAAAAAATATATTTGAGATATACATGGAAAATATATAATTATATTGAAATTACCATTACCAATATAATTGAAAATCTTAAGGGGCTATTTGGTATGAGGGGAAGGGAGGGAAAATAAAAATTTTATGAGTTGAATTTAAAGAAATTGAAGAAGTGGGGCTATATAATTTTAATAAAGGAAAAATGTAACATAAAAAAGTATGAAAAATAATTTAAAACTTTTAACTCCACTTCTTTAATTTTTAAAATTTAAGTTATAAAAATTTTCCCTCCTCTTCCCTCAATTCCAAATCCTTATACCAAATAAACCTTACCCCCTGTTTGGATGGGAAGAAAAGTTGGGAGAAAAGAAAACGAGAGGAAAGAAAATGGAGAAAAGAGAAAACTGTAGAGAAAATGTTATCACTCATCATGTTTGGATGAATGAGAGAAAATTGGGAGTAAAGAAAATGAGTAACTGTTAAAATGACTAAAATGCCCTTATTGTAGTTTGTTAGAATAAAATATCAAACAATTCAAATTAGGAGTTATTTTTAAGATAAAAAATAAAAATATTATTTTTTAAAAAAATAAAAACAATAAAGGGAAATAAATGAAGTATACCTTATACAATATTATTAACAAAATGATAAAATTCAATATAAAAAAATGGTGAAATAACGTAAGAAATTGATACGATGGAAATGCTGCTAACAGTACTATTAAAATTAATCATATTACTTATACTATGAAATCTCAAACAACATGGTTGTTTGATATCATAGCAACATGTTTTTTTTTTTAAAAAAAAAGGATGAACAAGTCATTTACATCATAAGCATCAATACAAAATGTCTTCCTTCCCAATTACTAACAAAATTGTTTTCCTTTAATAAAATTAAAAATGGCCAACATATCTATTCAAAACATCATGGCAAAATGTACTTGTTTTCTAAACAAAAAAGGCCAACATATTACGACATCAGAAAAGATTTACAAATAAAACAAGTTCACCACAATATAAGTTCACTGAATTTTAGCATTTGACATTCACTTGAACAATAATGGCAATCGCAAATGAGGTGAAACCCCAAAAAATTTATGCTCGTGCCTTTCTTTATCACACAAGAACTCATAACCTTCCATTTTATGCTCTTCAGGTATTCCAATTTCCTCAATTGCAGTCCAAACTTCCCCTTCACTATAATGACGAGGCATACTCTTTTCAAGTATTGTAAAACCTTTCTCAACAATTTGAGCTTGCTTCTTTGAAACTTGAATTTGCCTCTCTGAAACTTGGACTTTCCTCTCAACAACTACATTCCCATCCCATATGATATCAACTGGATCATTTATTCCTACTGCCATTTTTTCACACCTTTCATCAATGGATTTGATCATTGATGCCTTACGTTTTGTCCTCTATTTGATATAGTTCCCACTCACACCCTATTTGTTGGGCTACACTCTACATTAACTTGTGAGTTTGGTGATTCATCTTGATCATTATATTCAGTTTCAACATTAGTTTGATCTGTAGCAAAATCATTTACCTGAATGTCCTCTTGATTAAATTGTAGTATAGTGGGTTAAAGATTAATGTTTAATTTTGAGTCTTGCATATAGGCCACTGATGAATAGCAAGAGACAAAATTGTCTTCACTCCTAATCAAACAAAAGTCCTAATTAGGAATTTTTTTTATTATTAATCATAAGGGATATCTATATGTTATGATTTCCCTTTTTGAATATCATTTCCTTATTATTGAATTTTTTTTTAGTTTTATATATTCTAACACATATCCTTATTAATGCATTTGTTTATCTTGAGAAATTGCAGCAAGCGTTTCCACTTTTAAAGGGTTCCACCCTCATTGTAAACGCTTGAAAGTTACACTGTAGCAAAGAATCTAAAATAAGAAAGACAGTCATAAATTTCTACTAGTTGTGTGTGTTATAGTTATTTTTATAAGTTTGCTGTCAAAAAACTTGTCCTGCATCAACCTTTCCCCTTCAATTCACAAATGATTTTTGTGAGCTACTCATTTAATTACTATAATTTCTATTGTATGATAGTGTATTTATATTTGACTTTTCTTATACGATATATAAATAATTGTTTACAGGTTGTGAAGGAACAACTGGTGTCAAGGACTAACCTTCATACTAATATAACAACTTGACAACATATTCAATATTGCACGAACTATTATCACATCAATCATACTACTTTTTAGGAGAAACTTGTATCAATCCTATATTATCAATTATCAGAGGTTGTTTTCACATATATCTGCTCAACAGTTGTGTCCATTGATATCCCTTTTTATTAAATATGTTTATCACTATACCAACTTTCTACTACATGCTGCTTCTTAGATTTGATTATATCACTACAGATTTCAAACTTCCCTATCAGAATTTGATAATTATTACCCTGCATGTATATATGTGGACTTACCGTGTGAAGGAATTAATTAATTTATGGTGTCAATATGCAGTACAAAATTGGTTGAATGGTTTTCTTTTTGGAAGATAATTTCCTCCAATCCCCTTGTGTGGGTACTGAAAAGACAAGATGAAAGGAAGGAAGGAAGGGATGGGTGAAATTAATTAATGTTGAGGTATAGGAGGAATGAGAAATCTAATGATTTAAAAACAAGTGTGTTTTATATAACAAGATCATTATGACTGGTAAAAAAAAGTCCAAACTAATCATGAATCATGAATCGAAGCAATATTCTGTGGTAAATAGACTAGCTCATTATAGATATAGATATACTAGTTTCAGTTAAATGGCATGTTCTAATTATCTACTGTTTTTAATTTTCATTAACAACTATGTATATTGGAGCTAAATTTGTGTTGGGGTCTCCATTTGTCATTGCTCTTTTGATCTATAAATGGCGAAGAAGACATTTATCAATGTTTGAGAGCATTGAAGATTTTTTGCACAATGACAACAATATCATCATGCCCATAAGGTACTCATACAGAGACATTAAGAAGATGACCAAAGGGTTTAAAGAAAAATATGGGAAAGGAGGCTATGACTATCTAATAGTAACAATCAGAGTCAAGTACATTGGCTTTCTAATAGTAACAAATCTCTAAACCCAACTCAACAAGAAGTTGGAAGAGGAAAGTAAAATATGTAACAGGAACATGAATTAAACAAATTCACCCCCTTCGTTGAGTGGCTTTGAAGAATAGATGGGTAGCTGTCTATTTGGCAGCATACAAAAGATCACTGATCCATTTTTTTTGCAGATTCAAGAAGCTAGACAATTTAAGAACTTATGGAAAGAATCTTTACGGTAAAATTTTACCTTTTCTTAATTCTTATCATTCCAAATAGAGAATACAAAATTAATGGAAATCTCTAGGATTTATCTTTAACTTGATTCTAATTACTAATCTCACGCATGGTAAGTTCACATATGGTAATCTAATTGCTTCCTCGCTTTTTCATTCTTCTAATTGGTACAAGCAAATATGAATGGGGAGAGAGAGATCTAAGATTTTTTATCAAAGAGAATAATGAATCAAAGCAGATATTGGAAGAGAAGGATGCTCTGTTCACTTGTCATCTTGATAAAGAAAGAAGAGACAAAAAAGATAGAGAAGGAGAAAGAACAGAACAACATAACAATTATTGCGATTTCTCTATGGGTAGGGTCTGTTTGGTGTGAACTATTTGTGATTCAAGTTTAGAATTTAGAGGCATCTCACAGGTTATCAAGAGAAGGGAATGCACAATTAAGTTTAAGAAAAGAGATTAGGGCACATAAAAACTGAGAAGAGTAAGACACTTGAGGGCAGTGGCGGCACCACAGCAGCGATAGAGGCAACGTCTGTACGGCAGAGGCAGCAGTATCCACAGCGATGGCATCGAGCGCGCGAAACTTTTGAGGTCATAAAGACCTTTGCGTGCAAGAATGGCAAGGGCAACCAATGAAATAAAATTTCTTCACAAAATCTCACCAGTTATACGAAGAAAGTTTGGAAGGAAAATAGGCCATACGTCATCTCAATTTTATTTCCAACTTTTCTCTCCTCTCATATATTCTCTCTTAACCTAATAAGAGAAAACCCCTTTTTCTCACTCTTTTCCTCCCTACTTTTCTTTCCCTTCCTATTTTCTCTCAGTCCAAACAGAGTATAAATTATGACTATAATTATATTGAAATCAAGAATATTTCACGCTAACATTGGATTTCTTTTGATGTACATTCATGATTGTTATGCAGTTTAGTCCAGCTTGTAATTAATCTCTCAAGTGTAACACTTATTTTTCATATATAAAAAAGGATAAAGGGGCACCCAATACCATGAACTTTCCTTTAAGAGGAGTTTGACACCATAAACTTTTTTTAAGGGCAAAAATATACATAAACTCTTAAAAGGGGGTGTCTGGAACCACTACCGTTAATTTTGCAAATGCCGTTATTTTTTTAGGGTAAAGGGTCACCCAGCACCATAAACTTTCTTCCAAGGGGTGTCGGGCACCGTAAAGTTTTTTTAGGGGCAAAAATATATATAAACTCTTAAAAAGGGGGCAAATTTAACAATCCATACCGTTATACTTCTAATGTTGTTAACGTCATTAACACCGTTAAAGGGTAAGTAACAAATTTAATAATAAATTTTTCTCGTAGGGGCGCCTGGCACCATAAACTCTTAAAAAGAGGGCAAATTTAATAATCCGTCCATTGAATTTCCTGTCTTATTTAAGCCAAACCTGATTATCTGCTGCTCCCCTACCTCTCTCATCATCCTGCCTACTACTTTCTATATTGTCGTATAATTTCTAGTATTTAATGATATGGTCTGAGCTATCTTCGGCAAGGTTCCTTATCCAGTAAGATTCTGTGAAGCTTATTCTCTGAATCACTCTGTTTTTTTATTAACAGTGAATTCATGTATTTTGGAATAAGGTTGATAAGGTCGTCAAGCTTTTTCAGAGGGTGTGTTTCTTTGTGTGTGTTTTGGAAACAGAAAGAAGAGAGTTTATATATATTTTTACCCCTAAAAATAGTTTATGGTGCCTGACGCCCCTTGGAATAAAACTTATAGTGCTGGGGCCCCTTTACCCTAAAAAAATAACGGCATTTGAAAAATTAATGGCAGTGGTGTCAAACGCCCCCTTTTTAGGAGTTTATGTATATTTTTGCCTCTAAAGTTTGTGGTGTCAGACGTCCCTTTGCCCTATAAAAAAATCAAGAATATTTTAGTCATGGGCAAAGAGGCATGGGGCACCATGAACTTTTATGTAAGGGGAGTCTGGCATCGTAAACATTTTTAAGGGGCAAATATATACACAAACTTTTTAAATAGGGGCAGATTTACCATAAGCCTAACGTCTCCGTCTTACTCCGTGAAGTGAACAATAACTGTGCGTTATTTTGTCCACGTGGAAAACACATCACAAGACCATTGGCGTTTTTTGTATTATCAGTAGACCATTGACTAGATTCCATCTTTATCTCTTCACTAGATGCAGAATGAGCACATGCAAAGTTGACAGGTCTAGTTAAAGCCTATAGGTGAGGTAGGTGGGTGTAAGGTGAATTCATAATTCCATCCCTTTCGTCCATTAAATCAGAATCTGAAAGGGGAAAAAAATTCCATTCGGTGCCGTTCAAAACAGAAGGAGCTGCGGACGGTGGTGAAAATGAAGAAGCAAGGGATGGTGGTGATACGTGGAGGAGCAAGGTTTAACAGTTGAAAGTGAAGGATCTAGCGGCACCGCTGAAACGTTGAGAAGCATCGTTGTAAAGAGAAGGAGCAACAGTGTGCAGTATTCTCGGTGATGGCAGAATGCTCCTCTTCCTCAACAAGAACCAGGCGTAAGGTATGTTTTCTAAGGCAACCTAGCCGTGAGAATGATTATGAAGGTCCAAAGAGGTATTATCACCACAAATTGGTAGCACCCAGGTGGACGACATGGACGGAAGACAACCCAGGAAGAAGATTTTATGGTTGTCGAAACTTTTATCAAGATGGGGGTTGTGGATACTTTGCTTGGCATGATGAAGACTTTGGTGAAAGGGCAAATACTGTGATTAAGGAGCTGCTTGATCATATTGACAGACTCTATGAGGAGAATAGAAGGCTTCAAAGAGGACATGAAGGTCAAAAGTTTTATGAAGAGCTAGATGAAATACATGATGAATTGAGGAAGCTTAAATTAAGACATGAGATGAA
>JBAGKO010000003.1:12081939-12108697 GCA_037177275.1 Acacia concinna | reverse complement strand
TTTGGATTCCTTATGTTGTTATCATTGTAATTATGTCGTTATACTAATTACGTGGAACATGTTTATATTTACTGACTGGTTGATATGATGATTACATTTTCCTGTACATATTAAATCGTTGGGCAATAGAATCATATGAGCAAAAATGGTTTTTTTGAAAAAAAAATAACTTTTAACGTCAGCAATTAGGTTAAGGACGCATAGTGTAGGTTGTGTCTTCATTGTATAAAATTTAAAAATTTTAGGCACTGAATTTCCCGCAGGGAACAAAGCATCAATAGTTGTGAGGGGTTAGGTGTGGGACTGGCATCCTACAGCATCCCCAAATTATTATTTTGGGGATGTCGTTTGACAACATAAGGCGTCCCCAACAAGTTTTGGGGACGCCATATGCCCCAACATATGGCATCCCCAACATTTGTTTAGGGACACCGTATGTGGACTTACGGCTTCCTCGTAAGTTCGACCTTACGGCGTCCCCAACAAATTGGGGACTCCTTGGGGACGCCGTAAGTCTCACGTGGTGGGGACGCCATATGTTGAACTTACGACGTCCCTAAAATTGGGGACTCCGTAAGTGTTATTTTGCGTCCCTATAACTAGGAACACGGTTTTATTTATTTTCTATGTCCCTCAGATATGAGTCCCCCTGAAAAGGGACATTAAAAGGCCTTAAAAATAGACATTAAAAGGGTATTTTTCTGGTAGTGTGTTTAAAAATTTTGTGCAAAAAAATTAATTTAAGAAAATAAAATTTAAAATTAAATTAAGTTATATAACAACTTAAATTTAAATTATTAATACTATATGGTGAAGAAAAATATTCCTTTCAAATATGTTTTTAATCATGGTGAAATGACAAAAAAGGAAAGAAATATGTTTTTAGTCATTAAAAAGAATAACAATACATAAGTTTTAATAACTATGATAAAAGTTTAGGAATTGAAATTTACTAATACAATGTCAATTAATGAATTTTATAATATATGAGAAATTTTGACCATATATATATTGGAATTATTTTTTTATTGCATAGAAAATTATTCATTTTTTAAAATAGGGGTATTTTGATCAATACAAATGTTTAATAGTCAAATTTAATAGTTAACTAATGGTTGGGTGGATGAAAGTAGAATCTTAAATATGTAAGTGAGGTTTCTGTAACATGCATTTTAATCTTAAGGGAAGTCTAATATATGTTTTTAAAATAGAAGAGATGTTTATGTAATTTAGATGAAAGAGAGAAGTAGTCAATATATTTTACTCAAAACTATTATTTATGTATAATATGAAAGTTTAAGTAAACTCGTTAGTATTTATAGCAAATAAATAATGGTTACGATTTAACGCTTGCTATGCATATTTATACTTTGTATGAAGGTTGTTATGAAAGCACCGTTATGTATGTTCTAGAGTTTTAACGGGTGTTTACTTAATGCAGTTATTTATTATATGCACAGCATTATGACATATATAACACTTGTTCATATGAGCCCATTTTATTATAATTATAGCATTACGCACAATATGACCCCACCACACCTTCTACATAACAGACGTTATATTAAAACCGTTATAATAAATACTAAATAAATCACAATTCGAAATTGTTACATATGATAGATAATTGTCGTCATAAAAGACATTTTCTAAAGTAGTGATAGAATAACGATGTAGCTTTTTAGTCACTAGTTTTGTTACTAAATTGGAATTAGCAATGTTATTATTAACAAAAAATTAGTGACATAATTTTTTTATTGTTATTTTGTGATGAAAATTAGTGACAAAAAGATAAAATCTTTTCATCACTAAATTGGAATTAGCAACAAAATGTTTTCCTCATATATTTCGTCGCACAATGTTTTGTGGTGGAAATTAGTGACGGACTAGCACAACAAAAATTCCATGCACATCAACCAAAACTATCAATTTTATATTCCCTAACTTTATTTTATATGAATCTAATCTCTTAAAAATTTGAGTTTTATACACGTAAAACCCTAAAACTTAAAACTATTTTCAAATAAATAATCAATAAAACTAAAGTATAGGTGGTATATGCAAAAATACAAAAGTGTTGTGACATTAATTGTAAAGCTTCAAAAGTCAAGTAGGTTATTTACATAAGACATAATATAATGTTCAGGTTTTCCTGTATAATTTAACCTAAAAGCTAAATGTCAGAGTTGAATTAATAAAATTAAATTTAAACAATCTTTGAAAAAAAAAAAATACATCGAAAGTCACACATATAGTGCGGACCAATAATTGAGATTGATTTCGATTGAACACCACGAGTGTTCAAACTATTTAAATTTGTTACAATAGGGAAATGCTTGCTTTTTTTTTTTTCTGAAGAAAATGCTTGATTTTTTTTTATCAGTAAGAAATTATACTTACATAAAGTTCTTTATTTTTATTTTGTCAGGTTTTTCAATCACACGTGACCATGTGTTCTATTTATTTTATTTAAATTTATAATTAAATGATAATAATTCAAACATAGAACACATAACCACATACAATTAGAGAACCTAAAAATGGATGTAAGGAACTTCAGTAAGAAAATACTTGATTGATCAATCATGTTTTATAAGAGCCCATTATTAAAGCTTGAACCAAAATCCCTATACAAAGATGTTACACCTCCGGTTCTAAATGTTTCATATAATTAAATTACATAGATAAAAAAATTCGTTAAAATTTATTTTGTAAAAAAAAAGGTAAATAATGTACTTTTTTCCTAAAATATCCCTAGTTTGTGGAGAGGGTGTGTGGGAGAGAAAATATGGGGAAAAACAAATGAGAGATAATGAGTGAAAAATAGACATAAAAGAGACATATAATTAATTAGGGGTAGATAATGAAAAATATATATATTAAAGGGAGAATTGCAATTTAGTCCCAATGAAGGAATTTTATGATAAAATAATCTTACGAAATCACGTATTTGCAAAAAATCTCCGCGCGAAATCAATAATTATAAAAAAGTCTCATAAAGTTGTCAATATGCCATTTAGAGTTGTTAATGACAACAAAATGTTCAAACATTTTGTTATTATTAACAACTCTAGGTGGCGTATTAATAATTTTGGGACTTCTTTTATAATTATACAATTTCGCAGGTTATTTTATTATAAATTCTGTTAGTTGGGACGAAAACGTATATTAAATGTTATAGGTATTCCTCTGCCCTTTTCAAAATGTAGTTTTCTTATAAAAATGACTAAAACAGATTAAAAAAATTAATAAAAGCTTATAATAAGCACCAAAGGATCCCTAAAGTAGTAAATTACCGTTTCTTTCTAACGTGTCATGCATTAATTAATATCCCTACCATGTTTTAACATTCCCTATGTATTGAAAAAGGAAAAATGAACGATTGATGAATGAGTTCATTGGCATCAACAACGTTGAATTCACCCCTCTTCCCATTCGGCCAGCCCTCTTTTTTGTTTCTTTTATTTCCTTATTGTTCGCCACCATCCTTTGTCCCATCAATATGACAAAACCAATAATTATAATGTGCCAAGAAGTAAAGAAAGGAAGCAAACAAATAATTATAAATTCACACGCGCGCGCGCGTCCATCAAATTATGTGGACGATGTTGTCTTGAGAATTCTCCAGGCCTCTCACATATGTGGAACTCTCTCTTGCTCTTTCTTTAGCCAGAAATTTTGAGCCTGTGTGAGGGTTACTCTAGTCCTTTGCTTTCCGTTTTTTATAATACATTTGTCAGTTTTAAAAGTATTAAATTTATTTTTTCGATTTTCAATATAAAATTCACTTATAGCCTTATTTCTTCATTAAAATAAATATTATATTAAGAATATGAGCTAATATATCTTTTCACACACACAGTGTGTGTATGTGTGTGTTCATATTAAATATGGGGTGACTTGTGAGAGAATAAAAATTAGTAGTATGATATTGGAGTAGAGATAATAGTTGAAATTATTTGAATTTTATGGTAAATTTAACGGTTTTAACTGATTTTTTAATATATGTAAATTAAAAGATGTATCAATGAAAGTAGTATGTAAAAATTGTCAATTATACATATTTCTTAGTTCAATTAATCTATGAAGTCTCCAGTTCTCCTCTAAGTTTTCCCTATCATTAGTAAATTACATCCTCTCCTGCTACCTGTTTATAAACTTTTAGGAAAACATTCCATTTTTTAATTTGTTAGGACATTTTCGGAATAAATACATAATACATTAATTAGTTATATTATATTCCCAAATTTTTTGATATATAAAATATATTTTACAGTTAATTATAATAGTAATAAAAATACAGAGAAATAAGTTTTTTTTTTCGATACATGCAGAGAAATAAGTTTTTACCTTCAATTACCTTGAGTAATTTCTTATAATATATTTTGTCATTAAAGGACAAAGTAAGGACAAATAAGTCATGGTTGTTATTAGTAATAAATAAAAGACCAAAAAAACAATCAGTAATAAATAACAGGTAAGACTTCTCACACTCAAAAATAAAGAAAGAAAGAAGGGGAAATTATAATAAAGCACCTAGAAAAAATAATATTTATTAAAAAGGATAATAAAAATTATAATTATTTTGAAAGACGAAAAAAATAAAACATTAAAATAGATAGACTAAATTGCCCTCAGCCAGATATCATATCTTCTATCTCTAATTGAAGGATTTTTTCTACCTAAAAATTTGGAGTGATTGGTGTTCAATAATAAATAGATGCTAATTCAAATAACTTAATTCTTTTGCCATAACACAACCAATTTCCTGATGCTAAGTTAATTAGCGTCTCTACTGCTCCAGGCCATATTCTCATTTTTGCTGAGTGTGTGACTCTTAATTCTCATTTTTGCTAAATTTGGTGCTCCCAAATCTACACCTACTCTTCTTCCTATTAACATTCTCGCAAGCTCTATCTCTTAATTTTTTGTTGTCTATTTTCTAATCTTTTACAAACATATTTGTACGTTTGTTACCGTTTCCCAATGTTAATAGCTCAATATATTGTTTCTGCTTGATAAGAAAAAAGCAATGGGCATTATTTTTCAATTCACATGTTTCCCTGTTATTAATTTTTATAGTGTGACTATTAGAAAATGGTAGCTGGAGATTGCTAAATATCTATGGTTGTGTTGAGTTTTTTTTTTTTTTTTGCCACTATCTCATTTAGCTTATTCACGCACTACTAATACTTTAATAATCAGTTCTCTTTGATAGTTCCTCCGTCACAGTGAGAACCCCTCACCCGAAAAATCTAAATGTCAAAATGGCAAAGATGGAGAAGAGGATGATTTGAAGATAATAGAGGGACAATTTAGTCTATCTATTTTAATGTTTTTAAAATAATAATCATCTTTATGGTCCTAACTATTCCCAAGAAAGAAAGGAAAGCAGTGTTGGAATTTAATTGGGAAAAAAAACCTAAACAAAAAATAAATAAAAATAATTAAATTATTTATGATTTAAAATATTTATAATGCACATGATCAATCATAAAGAGCAGCCTCACTTTAAAACCCTAGCAATCATATCAACTAGAAAAGGTTTGGCATGTGTGGAATGAGAAATGAGTCATTTATAAGTTATTTATTGCGTAATATGAGAAAAATCTATCGCATATACTTATTTCGTATTCCGCAATAAGTCACTTATAAGTCATTCTAAACTCACACAAATAAAATATGGGTCGACTTATATCTTAATACTTGTTTGAAATAATTTATTTAGGAGTAATAAAATTTTATTTATAGGGTACGAAGTAAGTATGTAAAATGGATTTTTCTCGTACTTTTATACATAAAATCTTATTTAACCAAATTAATTTATTCCTCACATACAACAACGTTTTACAGATTTAATACACACACACATATATATATTTAAATTGATTGATGAGAAATCATTTTTATTTTGGCATATACCCGCCTATTGTGATTTGTGACACTGGTGGATTCTCACGTGACATCGATCTAACCATACTCTCTCTCTCGGTCCTCTCTCGAAAGTGATCCCATAAATACAAAAGTATTCTTGGTTCGCAACCATTTCTCTTTCTCTATCAGCCTTTCTCCTCCTCCTCCTCCTCCTTCCTCCTCCTTTATTTCTCTGTAACTCCACAGTCCACACATCTCATATACACTTTCTTCTTCAAAGCTCCAAAATTAAGGCCATCATCTGAGTCATACACCGCTATATCTCCAAAGCTGAGAGTATAGCAACTCTATATATATGTGCACAAATATGTACGTATACAGTGTATGAATAATTTGCTTCTGTGAAGTTGAGAAGAGTACGTGGAAAGAGACTGATTAGAGCTTCAATCATGCTTCGGAACGACCTATACAACAAGGTTTTAAGTGCTACAAGTAAGCTCAGATCTTATAACTTAATTTACTCATAAGTTTCATATATTCTTATTGATAATATATCACTTTCATGCTCAAGAATATTATCTCCGGCGTGTGAATCTATATTCATCTCTTTTATATATTTGTGAAAATGTATTGTGTCTCAGTTGTTTTTTAAACTTTAATTTCTATAATTGAAGTTCAAGTGTTTGATGATGTTGTGTGTTAATTAAATTTTCTGCTAGTTTTGGCATTGAACTATACTTTGATTATAGTGTTTTCTTGAGTTTTAATGCTATTTTTTTTCTTTTTATGTGGTTTTTCTTTGAAATTAGTCATTTTCCATCAATGAGAAATATTGTGATTGCGTCTTGAAGCTTTAGTTTCCTAATTATTGATTGTTAAAGTGACCTTTCATGTGCCGTATGAAATGAAACTCGTTACAAAATCATTGCAAGTTGAGTAATTAAGATGTTCAGTCTTTAAATAATAAATTATTAAAAATATTACTGCCTTTGAACATCAACCAAGCATGTAAATAAAAAATATCAGTCCAACATATTCTACAAGAGTGTGTGAGTTTGAGTTTCTTGTCCATATCAAAAGCTAATTGTTGTCATATAACTTATAATTACTTCTGTAAACATATATTTTTAATATAAAAATCCTTCTCTCTAGCCATTGCAACAAGACTCCAATCCACTTTATTAAGACTTTCTTTCATGAAAAGGATACCAAATATTACGGACACACGTTGATTCTAGAAAAAGGAGTTATAGCTACATAATCACGGGGTCTGAGGTTCAAGTAGATGTGACAACATAAAAATTACTTTAAGAGAGAGCTATTCATTTTAGGTATGTTCGAATATGATATCAAATTGTGCGATATTAGATATTATATCAAAAAACAAAAATGAAATTATCTGTATTTATATCCACACACACATAAAAATACCACATAATTAAAGTTGATTTTATCGTCCATCATCTCCCCAATTTTCTTTTTCATAGAGCATCCACATAGACCTATCTTTTTTTTTTTAGAGGATTTATCAAAGATCCAAACTAATAGTATGAATTAAGCTAGTCAGGACTACAACGGTGACAAAGCTTTTTGAACTTTTTGAGACCTTTAATTAAATTGGTACAATCCCTTATCACTCGAACCAAGTCCTTGATGGTCCATGATACTGATCTTCTTAACATTCCACATGGATCATGACACACTAAATAATGCCTCATTTATATTAAATCCGATAATGACTTCCACATCACAAAGGTACTACTAATATCAGTTTTCCACAGATTCACGAATCACGAACTAATTTTAATATTCAATCATCATTGTAAAATAGTCTGTCCAGTGGGCTCCACTTGACCGGCCTAACCTGGCATTAGCGGTGTTTTGTGTGGGGCCCACAATCTGTCTATCTAATACATATACGTACAAATATAAATATGGAGCCTTGTGTGTAGTGATTTTTTTTTTTTAATCACTTAACAAAATCGAATTTGTATTCCTACTCTGCTGCACATCTTATTCACCGTGGAAGAAAAGCAAAAGCAAAAGCAAAAGCAAAAGCAAATGGGATTCTCTAAAATGAGGAGATAATCTTTTGTACTTCCATGTCTTGTCCTCTTCCTTTGAAGCATCAATCATTAACGGGACTTGAATTTGGACCACTGCTCATATAGCTTCAATACATATATATATATATATATATATATATATATATTAATGGGACTTGAATCTGGACCACTGCTCATATAGCTTCAATACATACATATATATATATATATACATAGATATATGCATGTGTGTGTAATAAGTGGCTTGTGAGCCAAACTTAGTGCTCTGTGCTGTGCAGACATCATGTGGTATAGATTTAGGATGGGCCGAAAATCTTTTGATTTTGTTTTTAAAAGAAGGAAGCTATAGTGATAACAGTCTTTTCTTTTTCTTTTATTTTAAGAAAAGCCTTTAAATTTTTTGAAGCTGAATAGTTTTTACCTTTAAAAAATAGTGGATTGAAGTAATCATTTCGCCTCCTTTGAGCTTAATTTTATGACTTATAAATATAAATATGTTTTGGAGTAGTGGGTTTGTGCCTTTGTGGGAAGCTGAATTATAACTTGACATCTCATTCGTGAACTAAATAAAAACAACTTGATTCATTTAAGTGAAGTGGTCGTTATAATGTTACTCGACCTGAGTAGGAAATATAACGTTATCCAGTTTGCTGCAGGAAGAGACTTCTAAAATGTTTTCTAACGTGTTTAAGTTTATCGCTGCGTAATATTTCTGAAATTTTTCTCTCTATACAATTATACATTTATACCAGCAAGTTCTTGGTAGTTGGTTGTTCACACTTTATCAGCGGTCTTGGATTTGAGCTTTGGTATGCAACCACGTTAAATACTTAGAGATTAATACTTATGGACAGCATAAGGGAGGGCATTAAAAGAACTGATGCCCTATCGTGGGCCTGCATACTTAGTGGGTTTTCCCCTATCGTGGGCCTACATACTAACAAATTGGATTAGTTGGTTGTTAGTAGAGTCGGATAATGGTGGATTAATCCAGAAAAAAAAAAAAAAAAGATTCAAATATCTGTCTTTATTATGCTGAATTTCTTCTTTTCATAGTTAAACTCTATTTTCATAGCTAAGATCTTATGTTTCATCAGTACAGCACCGTAACACCTATCTCTTCAATGTTGTGCTTCAGGTCTAACATTAGACTCACCATGCATGTTGGAGAATGTAATGCTGCTCGTGGGAATTGGGTTTTTATCAATATGGTTGATTCAAATGATGATAAAAGGTGTGGAACTGATCAGGAAGAAGAAAAACAAGGACTCAGATCAGGACCCAAAGATTCATCCCACTGTACTGAAGCATGGTTTGGCTTACAAAACCAGTATATTTTGCAGTACTCTACTGCTTGCAGTTCATATAATCTTCTTGCTTCTGACAGTGGCAAAAGGTGAGACTCAGTGCAACTCAAAAGCTGTGGCTTTTACATCAGAGACAGTTCTGGTATTAGCATGGGCAATCACATTGGTATCAGTCTGCAAGATACCAAAAGACAATGTTAAGTTCCCTTTGATGCTAAGATCATGGTGGGTTTGCAGCTTCTTTTTGTGTATCATCAACTTAGCCTTTCATAGCCATTGCAGAATCAGCAAACAGACACAGATTGGAGTGAGGGAATATGCAGATTTTTTTGGCCTGCTTGCTTCAACAGTTCTGTTGGGCATTTCAATGAGGGGAAGAACTGGGATTGTGCTACTGTTGATTTCTACAGACGGAATCTCTGAGCCACTTTTGAGTGAGAAAAGTGGCAAGGATTCAGAATCTTCCAAGAAGGAATCTTTATATGGGAAATCTACTTTCCTTCAACTCATTACCTTCTCATGGCTCAATCCCTTGTTTGCAGTAGGGTATAAGAAAGCCCTTGAACCGAGTGACGTTCCCGATGTTGCCATTGGGGAATCTGCAGAATTTCTATCTTCATCCTTTGATGAGAGCCTAAGAAAGGTCAAGGAGGCTGATGGGACCTCAAATCCATCTGTCTACAAGGCAATCTACTTATTTGCTAGGAAGAAGACTCTGATCAATGCTTGTTTTGCAGTAGCAAGTGCTGCAGCATCATATGTTGGCCCATACCTAATCACTGACTTTGTGAATTTCCTAGCTGAGAAGGGAAGCCGTGGGCTGAATCAAGGTTACATTTTGTCACTTGGATTCTTATGTGCCAAAATGATTGAGACAATAACTCAGAGGCAATGGATTTTTGGCGCTCGACAAGCAGGTCTTCGCCTTAGAGTGGCATTGATATCACACATATACAAGAAGGGCTTAAATCTGTCAAGTAGATCGCGCCAAAGTCACAGCGGCGGTGAGATCATGAACTATATGAGTGTAGATGTGCAGAGAATCACAGATTTCATGTATTACATAAATGTCATATGGATGCTTCCAGTGCAAGTAACCTTAGCGGTCTTCATTTTGCGCACAAATCTTGGTTTGGGTTCGTTGGCTGCCCTAGCTGCTACTCTGATAGTTATGTGTACAAACATACCTCTTACGAGAATACAGAAAAGATACCAATCTAAGATCATGGAGGCTAAGGACAGTAGGATGAAAGCCACATCAGAAGTCCTTAGAAACATGAAGACTTTGAAACTTCAAGCTTGGGATACTGAATTCCAGCATAGGTTAGAAGAGTTGAGGGAAACAGAATCCATTTGGTTATGGAAGTCATTAAGACAAGGAGCACTTTCTGCTTTTATCTTCTGGGCATCACCAACATTTATTTCCTTGGTAACCTTTTGGGCATGTATGTGGATGGGGATTGAACTAACAGCTGGAAGAGTTTTATCTGCGTTTGCCACATTTCGGATGTTACAGGATCCTATATTTAGCTTACCTGATTTACTCAATGTCATTGCTCAAGGGAAAGTTTCAGTAGATAGAATTGCTTCTTATCTCAGGGAAGAAGAAGTTCAACATAATGCCATTGAGTATGTTCCAAGGGACCAAACCGAGTTTGACATAGTTATTGAAAAAGGAAGATTCCGCTGGGATCCTGAGACAAGCAATCCAATCCTTGATGGAATAAATTTAAGAGTCAAAAGAGGAATGAAGGTGGCAATTTGCGGGACTGTAGGTTCTGGTAAGTCTAGCCTACTTTCCGGCATTCTGGGCGAAATGTATAAGCAATCTGGGACTGTGAAGATCAGTGGAACAAAAGCTTATGTTCCACAATCACCATGGATATTGACTGGAAATTTTAGGGACAACATTACCTTTGGAAAGGAATACAATAGTGTCAAGTATGAAAAGACTATTGAAGCATGTGCATTGATAAAGGACTTTGAGCTATTCTCCTGTGGTGACCTGACAGAGATTGGAGAAAGAGGGATCAATATGAGTGGAGGACAAAAGCAAAGGATACAAATAGCTCGTTCGGTCTACCAAGACGCTGACATATATCTCTTTGATGATCCTTTTAGCGCTGTAGATGCTCATACCGGAAGCCACCTCTTCAAGGTCAGACTTGTTTAGATTTATATATCAAGTTAACATAGTCCAGTAAGTAACATTTCATATCTTCTGCAGGAATGCCTTATGGGGGTTCTCAGAGAAAAAACAATACTTTATGTTACCCACCAAGTGGAGTTTCTTCCAGCGGCAGACCTTATTCTGGTATGTGCAGTGTGATATATTTTGTTTCTATATTTACTTCATAACAAATGCTATATGGGAATGTAGCACTTGATGTATTGAACTGTTCCCTAGAAATCAATTTACTTGACATATGATACAACTGACCGGTATCTGGAAACAGGTGATGCAAAATGGAAGGATTGCACAAGCTGGAACCTTTGAACAACTTCTAAAACAAAATATTGGGTTTGAAGTCTTAGTTGGAGCTCATAGCCAAGCTCTAGAGTCAATTCTCACGGTTGAGAATTCAAGCAGAACAGCTCTAAACCCAGAACCTGAAAGTGAAACTAATGTCAATTCTCAGTCAAATTCAGAACTTTCTCACGCTCAACATAACACGCAGCAAGGAAGTCCCCCAGAGATCAAAGAAAAAGAAGGTAAACTTGTACAAGATGAAGAAAGAGAAAGAGGAAGCATTTCAAGAGAAGTTTACTGGACCTATTTGACCACTGTCAAAGGGGGTGCCCTGGTTCCTTTAATAATTTTGGCTCAATCCTCATTCCAAGCACTTCAGGTTGCTAGTAACTATTGGATGGCTTGGGTTTGCCCCACATCAAGTGATGCTAAGCCTACATTTGGCATGGATTTCATCCTACTTGTTTATATGGCACTTTCTGTTGGGAGTGCATTTTGTGTACTCCTTAGAGCCATACTAGTGGCAAAAGCTGGACTTTGGACTGCCCAGAAACTATTTATCAATATGTTGCACAGCGTACTTCGAGCACCAATGTCATTTTTTGATTCAACCCCAAATGGCAGAATTTTGAACAGGGTAATGTCAACAATTTCTTATTTTGTAACTTTTGATATTACACAGAGTACATGATTATTTTGTGAGGGAATGCATGCTGCTTTCAAACAAAGTTTCTGTAAATAATATCTTAAAAGTTTGTTGAAGTTTCATAA
Organism: Acacia concinna; assembly: GCA_037177275.1. Taxonomy (NCBI): domain Eukaryota; kingdom Viridiplantae; phylum Streptophyta; class Magnoliopsida; order Fabales; family Fabaceae; genus Acacia; species Acacia concinna. The sequence continues at coordinate 12,096,209 of JBAGKO010000003.1, read as the reverse complement.
TAATAATGACAATATCTGAGTTCTTGTCTCCAAGAAGATTGATAGACTCAAATTTTTATGTCAGGCCTCCACAGATCAAAGTGTTGTAGATTTGGAAATGGCAACCAAATTGGGATGGTGCGCTTTCTCAATAATACAGATTCTGGGTACCATTGCAGTAATGTCACAGGTGGCATGGCAAGTATTTGTCATCTTCATTCCAGTAACCGCCGTCTGCGTATGGTATCAAGTATGAGATCCCTTCTATATGGTTTCCGTTCCAATAAAATAGTTCAAATTCATGACTTAAATAAAACATTCATGGATAGTTCAAGCTGATGTTAAATGGTACTTCTTTCTGAATCTTATATAATATTAGTTGCATGATATCCTAACTAATGTTCAAGGATTCTTATTTCAGAGGTACTATACACCAACAGCAAGAGAACTAGCTCGCTTGTCACAAATACAAATAGCTCCTATTCTGCATCATTTTGCAGAATCATTAGCAGGAGCAGCATCAATTCGAGCTTTTGATCAAGAAGACCGCTTTGTATATTCAAATCTTGAGCTCGTTGATAACTACTCAAAACCATGGTTTCATAATGTATCTGCAATGGAATGGCTTTCTTACAGGTTGAATATACTATCCAATTTTGTTTTCGCCTTCTCCTTGGTTCTGCTTGTAGTCCTCCCAGAAGGAATAATCAACCCAAGTAAGTTTAATAACTCTTTGCTTTACAATTGCATTACCGTATGAACAAGTTTGAAATCTAAACTGCAAGAAAAGTACTTTTTCCTGTCATCATTTTAGAAGCTTATACAAACATTTGATTGGAGACGATGATCATTCTCAATGGAGCACTTATCTCTTCGAGCAACTTTCTTTCTTCTACAGGCATTGCTGGGTTGGCAGTAACTTATGGGATCAATTTGAATGTCCTGCAAGCTTCTGTGATATGGAACATATGTAATGCAGAAAATAAGATGATATCTGTTGAGAGAATCGTTCAATACACAAAAATCAAAAGTGAAGCAGCTCTTGTGATTGAAGATTCTAGGCCACCAAACAACTGGCCTGAAATTGGAGCAATATGTTTCAAAAACTTGCAGGTTAGAGATACCAAGTAGTTAACCTGAAGATGAACCTAAATAAATACATGCAAACAAGTTCAATGTGCTTAAGTGTTTTCTGATATCTCTACTGCTGTATAATCATGTCTGACAGATACGTTATGCGGAACATCTACCGTGTGTTCTGAAAAACATCAACTGCACATTTCCGGGAAGGAAGAAAATCGGCGTTGTGGGACGAACTGGGAGTGGAAAGTCAACCTTAATACAGGCTATTTTCAGGGTTGTTGAACCTTGGGAAGGAAGCATTATAATTGATGATTTGGATATATGCAAGATTGGCCTACATGACTTGAGGTTGAGGCTTAGCATCATTCCGCAGGATCCCACAATGTTTCAAGGCACAGTTAGAGGAAACTTGGACCCACTTGATCAATACTCTGACCAGCAAGTGTGGGAGGTGAACACACACACACACACACACATACTGCTTGCTTATTCTAGAGGCTAAATAATTAACAATAGTAGTCATAATCATGCACAGTTACTGAGATTAACCTACGTGAAGTTGCATCAAGAGTTTTCTTGGGTTACTCATAATTTTTGTGTGCACGGATTTAAACTTTTTTTTTTTAAACTTGAACATGTTACAGTTCCTTTTTAAATATAGATCTCCCTTTAGTTTTGCTGAAATTGACTAGACCTTTCTATTATTTTTAAATATAGACCTCCCGTGGGTGTTTTGTGTAGTTTGAATAAAACTAATTCAAGGACAGTATAATGTGTACTATTTTTTTCAAGGGATGTCTATATAGTTTTTTTTTTTTTTTATACATGTCTATATAGGTTTTAAATATGAAAGAGATGCCTCTGTAACTTCAACAAACTCAAGGCAGTTTTGTGTTGGTTTTGAAAATGAAATGAGAAATCTATGTAATTTCAAAAGCATCCAACGAAAATTATTTAGTAAAAACTCTAGATTTTAACTAAACAATAAAGACATTCATAATCTTGCAAGTTCTCGTTTTATATTAAGCTACGTGAAGTCGGTTGATGGGTATATAGGAAAGCTTCTTATTTATTTCCTTAATATTAAAACTCTTCTTCTCTAACATGCAAACAAATCCTTTTCCTTCAGGCTTTAAATAAATGTCAGCTTGGTCAGCTGGTGAGATCAAAGCAAGAGAAATTACAGGCCTCAGGTTTGACTCATCAACTTGGAATTTTGGCATTTTATGAATCAACCTTCCTGGTACCAATCATTTCTAAAATTACTCACTGTATCATTTCCAGTTGTTGAAAATGGAGAAAACTGGAGTGCAGGCCAAAGGCAACTGTTTTGCCTTGGAAGGGCCTTACTGAAGAAGAGTAGCATTCTTGTTCTGGATGAAGCAACAGCATCAGTTGATTCTGCTACTGATGGAGTGATACAGAAGATCATCAGCCAAGAATTTAAAGATAGAACTGTTGTCACAATAGCCCATCGAATCCATACAGTTATCGATAGTGATTTGGTTTTGGTCCTGAGTGATGGTAAGTTAAACACATCATTGACAATTGAAGGCACACTCACATATCCTCCACAAGCACTAACTTCTTTTGAAAGAGTAAATTATACAGACTCCCCCCTTAGTTTTATTAAAGTTACACAGAATTCTCTTCTTCTTTTTTCCTTCAAAATTTACCTAAAATTCTTCTCAAAACCGAAAAGGGGTATGTATAAATTTCAGCAAAAACTAGAGCTTTTGAAAATTTACTCTTATTTCAAGCGGGGATTGTGTATGATTTGAAAATAGGAACTTAATTTATGTAATTCAAACAAAAACTCAAGAGACATATATGTAATTTGCTTTTAGATTGAAGGTGAAGTGTGTTTTATGAAAATATGAGATATTCATGTAGGTTTACCCAAATTCACAGGAACTCTGTATCATTTACTCTCAGATCATTAATCAACTTGTCTGATATGTTGACAGGGAAAATCGCAGAGTTCGATGCACCATCAAAGTTACTTGAAAGAGAAGATTCCTTCTTTTCTAAACTCATAAGGGAATATTCAAGAAGATCACAGAGTTTCAACAGCTTGGCCACTCAAAATGGCCAATGAACAGAATAAGTTGAAACAGTACAAGGAATTCAATCAAATGAAGATGCAACTAGCTAGGCCTTCGATATGGCCCCAAATAATCACATCACGTAAAAAAGGCCAGTGATTAGTAGGCCTTTTTTATGTCACTCCAAAGTGATGAAGAAGGAAATTCTGAAGCAGCAATATAGTTATTGGCGAGGCTTATGTTCTGGGGAATATCTCACATAAGAAGCATTAAAGATTCTTATTCTTGTGTTTTGCTTTTGATTTATGTATTTAGTTTAGGTTAGATGATATGGGTTAAGTGTGCCTTGTAAGTGATCTTTAATAATGTGTGGAACTTTTTGCAGCAATGGCAATCACAGATGGACAAGTTTCAAAGAATAGGTCTGATGTTGATTTATTTCTTTCATTGATTGCATGTTGTGCAGAGAGAAGATCTCAGTCAAGCATTCAAAATTCAATTTTATATCGAATATAACTGTGTAGAGGCTCTATTTCTCTTTCTTTCTTTCTTGTTTTTGGTTTTTTTTTTTCAGTTACGTTTGGTAAAAGATAAATATTTTCAAAGGAAGAAAAAATAGTGAAATAGAATAAAATCTTTTGCCAGAAATTCATTTAATACAAAGTATTAAATAAATGGCAAGAACATTTATTCACAAGCCAAGTCTAGTATAACTCGCCTCAAATTTCTTACAAATGCGCACTGAAATCATGTCTGGTTTTATCTGTCAGTAACATATCATTTAAAAATAAATGAAAATATCTTTTCATTTAAATACTTGGTAGAATACAAGTAGTTCAAGCATGAAACAAATGTGAGATCTCTGATTCATTTTGGAAGCTAAAGTTTCTCTTTATTCTATTGGATTTAATGCTCAGTTTAAGTTGGTGTTTGCAGATTATAAGGATGCTATGACACAGTATTCCCATTAAAATCATAAATCATGCCTTTACCTATTTAGTAAAATGTTATATTTATAGATTAGAAATTAGTTGAGTTAGTTATTTATAATAAATATATGTTAGTTTCCTAAAATACTCCATTTGATTATTACTCTAGTAGATGAAACTCCACTTCTTATACACAATAATAGAAATGATTTGGGGAAAAAATTTAAATTTGAGAGGCAAAGGGAGTTGAGATCTTATATTTAGAATTTTACAAATATCTCAAACAGCTCTTATATTTAAAACTAGAGAGAGTATATGTTTTTTTGGAGAATTACTAAATCCCTAAGTTGCTGGATTACACGTGTGTTTAGTGGCTCCTTTGAAGCAATTTGGCAGTTAGGTCCTGAAATTTTGCCATTTTATAGCACACATCCAATATTTAAAATGAGTTCATATTCATAATTTTTGGAGGTATAGATTAAAATATATAGTTTTTCTAAGATGACCCCAGAAATTTAGTAATTCCCGACAAAAAACTGCAAACTATCAATGACAAAACTTGCTATTGCATGGTGCTTACATATTATGAAACTTGTTTGTGCTAGCAAAAGTCCTGAGGAAGGAAAGTCAATGACAAAAATGTTACAAAAATAAATAAGCAGCATGGACCTATTGTTATATAACGCCGAGTTATTGTGGGATTTTTAGTGATTATTATTAGTTTCAATAAAGGAATGTCAACACTTATCGGAAAAAAAAAAATAAAAGAATGTCAACGACAAAAAAATACAATAACAAATTAAGAGTATAAACCTATTATCATTTTTTACACTCAAAACATTTTATTGCACTTAGTGGTTACATTTATTCCTTATAACTATTTCTGGGCTTTTTTTTATTTTGGAAAATTGCAGTGAGGTCTTAAATAAGGGACTTTATGTCAAAGAGGTCCCGTGAATTTGCGTATTTGCAATAAAGTCTCGTAGAGTTGTTAATGCAGCTCATGAAATTGTTAATAACAACCCTATCGTAGCTCATGGAGTTGTTAATAAGGATTTTACTACAATTATGCAATTTCATAGGACCTCTTTGACATAAAGTTCTTTATTTAGGACCTCACTGCAATTTTTCTTTTTTTTTTCCTGCTATATTTTGACTGTTTGTCAACTATCAACGGCTCACCAGAGAGACCACATTTGATAGAACTTGATTGTCATCATGGTGATTTAAGTATTAACTTGCAAAAGAGGATGATTCAACAAATTGGCCACCAACTATAAATTCTTTAAAGTTTTGATTTTGATGTTTAGTTTGTGTTGTTGCAAAAGAGGGCCTACTTATAATATTATATTATACTACCAGTACCATAGTTAAATATGTATTGTTCATCACTATCACTTCTTGTTGGACTGTCTTTTTGCAATAATTACATCGCTAATAATCATAGCAATATATAACTAACTTCGAGTACCTTCTAATCATTCACCTACCCAACATATAAAATTTAGCCAAAATACGGTCATAATCTTTTTGGGGCCCCAAGTTATGATTTGTTTACATGACCAAATATAACATTAGAAACGTAAGGAATGAAAATTTCTAGCAATTAAGAACCAAAAAAAAAAAAACAATTTCTTTCAAATCTATATTGAATACTAACGTTTCCCGTAGAGGCCACAACGATAAGAATGATGGCAGCGCTGGACAAGAATTTGAGTAGGAAATGAATTTGAATTCTGCAAATTTACAATAATCTATACCATTTATGTTTATAATATAGATTAATAATGCAACCATTTATTATTTTGTTTTAGAATTTTATACAATGACCTACGTATATATACATATATAACCAAGGTGATATTTTGTTTCCAAAGTAGCCACTTCCCACTTAGAAGCGCAGGTATACTGAAGTTTTTCAATGAGTAACTAATCAAATTATATCAATTTTGCTTTTTTTATGTTAAAAACATTGACAATCAACATTAAGTACGTTTGAAAATCACTCAAACCTAGATTTTAAATTTAGGTTTGCATAGAGTGAGATAAAACTCATTTTCCATATTTATTTAAAAATCTCTAAAAACTATTCTTAGAAATTAATCTAATCGGAAGCTAATTCTTAAACAGTCACGGATAATTTATTCCCTTTATAACAATTTCGTAGCAATGTTATTCTTCGAAAAAATTACAGTTTCTGGCCCAAAAACAAAATCATTTCTGAATACCCAATGTTACTGGTTACTTTCAAAATAAAAATTTCACCTTAACCTTGTATATATACATATACATATATGTGTGTGTGTGTGTGTGTGTGTGTTCAGAAATTCAAAAGTTTCAAGAAGAGAACGAAACTGTCGGCTTAAAAAGAAAAATAAGAGGAGAGTGAAAATTTATGGCAACAAGTTTCTAACAAGTATGGAATTAATATTGGTCGTCAGGATTATGGCATCACAATTCTTTAATTCATAAGAATGATGATGTTGTGGAGCAGGAATCCAAGGGATGTTACCAATTAGGTCTGGGAATCGAGAATTCATCAAGTTCGAGTCTCTTCATGTGTTCACAAATTTTCCAGGAAAATGAATCGAATCAAAATCACCTTCATTCAGATCTCACTTTCCTCTTCTCCTCTCCTCTCCGATTTTGCTTCGACGATCCAATCTCCACTTCTTCATCCTCATCTTCATCGTCTTCAATATTCCTCAATATATCAGCAACCGACAATACTCTTCCTTGATTCGATTCACTCTCATTCCTCTCATCCAAATTCCCTGCAAAACCGACCTGAATTTCATGTTCTGAACCATTAATCACTATCACTGTATCATTCCTGTACTGATGTTCCATCGCAGACACATTCACGCTCTGTGTTCGCGAAGCTTCCTGGAACTGTGAATTCTCCCTTTGATTCGGTAAATTACCAGAAGAAGACGACGACGAACAATTGTTGGATATGACGATATTGGATCTGCATAGAGGACAACTCGAATGCGATCTCAACCATGTATCGATACAAGGTAGATGAAATGCGTGGTTGCATTTAGGTAACAATCTCAAACTCTCGCATTCTTGAAATTCGCTGAGACACACAGAGCAATCTGTACCTTCGACTAATCCATCTCCTTTCTTGTACTTACAGACTGTGATTGATCTTATGACGGCGTCGTCTAACCCGTCGCCGCCGGTATTAGCGGAAGAAGAAGAGGTTTGAATCGCCGACTCGTCATTGTCGTTTAGCCACTGGTTGGTGTCGTTTTGGTGGATTTGGGTTCGTCTAGTACAGAATCGAGAGATGATGGTGTAGTAAGTGATTAAAACGAAAGCACTTGCTAGGATGCCAATGAGAGCGACTATGAGCGGAGAGAGCCGGAATGAAGAAGAAGAGTCATCGTCATCGTCACCAGCACCGGCGGTGGCGGCAACTCCGATGGCGGTGAGAGAAGGTAAAGGAGGAGGAGGGTAGATGACAGAGCACCATTGAGGGCAATAGAAGCTACAGATTCCTTGAGAACAATCTCGAAGAACAGCATCAGCAGGCGACCATGGCTTATACGGAGAGTTCAGAAAAGAAGATCCCATGATCTGAAATCAATCATCAGCTCTTAAACTGTGTGATTTTCAGATCGAATGAGAAGGAGGGGGAGAGAAAGAGAGAAGGGAAAGTAGGTGGTGGTGGTGATAGGTAAGGGAAGAAGAGTAAAGGGAGACGAAGTTTTGTGGTTGGACATGGAAAGGAATCAAGAGACGCAAAGTTGGTTTTGGGAAGCATCAATTGGCTCTTTGAATCACTCACTATTTTAGTGAGGATTTGTTTATTACTATAAAGTAGGAGTAATAATTATGCTTAAGAAGAAGCTGATGTTTTATTTGTTTGGATGTTTTTAGAAGGTTTGTTCACGGAAGAAGGTGATAGCTTTTTTCGGTTGTAGCTATTTTATGTAAGTGTATTAGGGGAAGAAGTCTCGTATAACTTAAGACTAAAAATACCGTAATATACTATTATATATGAGCTTGAGTTAGTAAAAGACTGATAAGAGGAGTCCTTAAACTTATTGTTAGAAATAACCATTGGAATTTTAATTAACAGATTTAATGACAACTAAAATATTTTATTATATTTAATATTATTAATTTAAATTTTGTAATATTTATTTTAATTGTTATTAAACTATCGTTAATAATCATTATTACTGCTGAACGGCCATATTAATTTCTTCCTATAAAAAGCAATATGAGGAGGAATGTGAAAGAGCTCAGAGGTTAGCTCTACCCTGAGTTCCTCTCCCATCATTTTCTTCTAAGTTATAAGTTATCTTCTTATAGTTCTGCCACCATACTTCATATAGAAAATGTTTATTTTATTTTAAGAAGTGCCATTTCCTGATTTATTAAGGAGTTGCGAAATATCTCTTAAAGACAATACATTTAAATACGACTCAAACTATTTATTTATTGTGATTTTAGAGTTGTTGTTATCAATAATTTGTACAGTACAATACGTTGAGGCTAACATTTTCCTCAACGATAAAGTAGGAGCTAAGATGTAGCAAGTAGGCATTGCTTGGTGTCCTGATGACATATGGCCGGTGCGTTGTAGGTAAGAGTCAGTATTGATGTTCCAAAATCATTTTCATTTACTCAAATCCTATTTTAACATATTTTTGTTAAAAACAATGAGTAATCAGTTTTTAAGTAGGGAAAATGATATTTAAATACATTTTAAATTTACAAAACTAAAAAATGTTTGTTAACATTTTAAAAAGACACTAAGATATCATAATCAAATTGAGTTTTTTAAAATTGTTGATATGAAAAGTAATAAAAAGACTAGCAAATTCAATTATTATTATTATAGATCACATTAGTCAATTTACGAAAAATCTCGTTTTTTTCTGTTTTTCAAATTTGCTAGCATTTTGTTTCTGTTTGTTTTTTAATTTTCATAATGTATCGAAAAAAAATAAGTGATCTACAAACTAGATAATTCCATTACTATTCTTGCAACTTCCTTTATTCAATTTGCGAAAATCCCCTCTCTCCTATATTATGGGCAAATTTATATATCATCTATCACTATGCAACAGTAAGTGTCAGATGAACAGTGTTATCAGAGGGGGAGCGAAGAACAGATACAAAAAAAAACTAGCGAAATTTATTACTTTTCTTGTAAATCCTATTACTCATCTTGCGAAATCCTACTACTGTTTATATAAGCAAATTTGAAAAAACCCAATTTGATCATGGTACTTTAGTGTCTTTTTGAAATGTTAACAAACCTTTTTAAATTTTGCAATTTCAAATGGTATTTAATTGGCATTTTCCCTACTATCTAACGTATTAATTATATTTTTTTCTCAATTATAATATTTTGGTATTTTTCTCAATATATAATCTAAGATAGCTAAAGTATGCATTTTTTTTATTTTGGCATGTAGCTAAAGTAGACGTTGAGACATTTCATATTTGTATCAAATTTTATTTTATCCCATTAAGTCTATAAAATCTATTTTTAATCATTCAATTCTAGCACCCTTTTCTTAAAACAATATTAACTCCCTTGACTTTATCCGACAAAAAAATGCTGACTTAACACGTATATGTGATGATTGTATAATTAAATGTTGACAAAGTATTTACTAAGATAGAGTTGGTTTCATTTTAGTTTTTTATAAATTATTTTATTTAAAATATAAAAATATTATATTAAAAAGATTAAAACACAAGCATATTTGTCCATGTTTAATTGGGGAATAGTCATTTGAAAAAAAAAAAGTTTCATAAATCAACATTTTTCAATTAGATTGAAGAACTTAAAATACACTTTATAAATTTCAAGGACTAAAATAAAACATGAATAAAAAAGAAGAGACCAACGTATACATTAATCATTTAAAATTATAAATTGGCTTAAATTGAGATTTTTTTTCCATTTTAAAACAAATTTAGTCACTTAACCATCGTTTATTAATTCTGATTATGTGGTGAGAGGGGGGTTTGAACTTTGGATCATCTTATCATCCCTTTCCTCATTTTATTCTTGTCTCATTTACATCACTTGATTAAAAAAAAATGATTCAAATTAAGTATTGGGAAAATCCTAAAAAAAGACAAGAAAAATAGGGAAAAGACAATTCAGAGCAACGGAATCGAAAAATCCTAAATCGGTCTTTTTATACTTTTTTTTCATAATTACAAAAATGCTAATAGATTTTTAATAATATGAGTATTGTAATTCACAACACAAGTATATAAATTAACAATACCAAAAGCATTTAGGTACTATGTATTTACACTATGAGTTGTTTGTGCTGATATTATTAATTGAGATACTCTTGTTGTGAATTACGATACTTGTGTTGTTAAAAATTCAGTGACATTTTCGTAATTACGAAAAAAAAATACAAAAAGACTAATTTGGGATTTTTCGATTTCGTTGCTCTAAATTGTCTTTTCCCTATTTCCCTTGTTTTTTTTGTTTCTTTTTTTTTTGAGAATTTTCCATTAAGTAGTTTACAATTTTTTTTTTCTATTTTTAAGTAGTTTATAGTCATGAATGGTTGAAATTAATTTTTAATGATTATTTGTTATATAGTATTATAAAATAATTTTATCATATATATTAAATCTCAACCCTTCGACATTGAATATACAATAAGAGATGACATGACGAGAAGAAAAAGATATAAATGATAGAGAAAATTCTATTTAAATTATGCTGAAATATCATAATTTAATGCATGCCAATCACCATGTATTTTTCTAAAATGCACCTGGTATCCTAAAGATTATGCTCATGCAATTTCAACCTTGAATTAATTTTAATTGTTTCCATTTAACCCTATTAGAAAGATAGCTTTGACTAATAAAATTTTTAATTGGGCAAACTTTTGATATATACACACACACATATATATATATATATATATATATTCATGAGGCATCTGAGTAGTAGTGCTTATGTAGCCACATGTATTTTATTGAACATAGTGTTACAAGTCTCCACTCTTCCGATCATAATCTAACATAGTGTTACAAGTATTCTGAATCCGAAAACAACTTTTGTTATTATTGGGGACAAAATCTAACTTGACTAATATAAATTATCTTCACTTGTTTGTCTTTGATAGGATTTGTAAAGTAAATAATATCAATCCAACTTTATTTTTTAGGTTAAGGTGTAAAAATAACAATAACTTATTTTTTCAAGGGTTTTTAGCACAATTATTTATTTTGAGATGTAAAATTGACATCGAACTATTTTTTCATAGCAAGAATGATAATGTCATTATCTCCTACTAACTGCCATTAACTTTTTCTTAAATGTGAGTTCCACTATTAAATATTTCAATATATTTTTAAAATGTTAAATTGCAAAAATGACAACGAACTATTTTCTTAGGTGCAAATTTAACAAATAATTATTTTTCTGGTGAAAATAAGGATAGTTCAAAACATCTTGTGTAATAAAGAGAAAATCAAAGAGGTACACATTTATGGCATGGTATGGTGGTAGAGGATTTACAACAGCATTATTGTCAAACAATTTTTCTTAGTGTGTTATGTATCTAGCGATTGAATGTTTTCCTTTTTTACTCTCTACATGAGTTCTTCCTCCATCTGTGACTTTTTCATCAATATTGATCACGTAGACAAATCAAATATTGAATCCAAAAAATTTCTAGCAAAGCATTGCTCTTAATAGAAAACTTATAGGGTAAATTTGTATTTTAATAACAATAATGTTGATGACATATGAGCATTTAACTTATAATATTTATTTAACTAACGGTTAAAATTAATTTAAATAGTAGTTAGAATGAATTACTACAATTTAAAAACTTCAGGAGCGACATTGTTCCTCAAAAAAATTATAGGGAAATTTTACTTATACGTGACAATTTCTAAAACAAAATTAGACTTAACCATACAAAATTCTTCATAATTTTTTTTTTCAAAAAAAATCTCAGAGCTGCCCCTGCCAATACAAGCAACTTCTCTAAGACTTTAACTCATTTAAAAAATATATTTTATTGTTCAAATATTTGAACTTTTAAAACATACATAGAAATATATTTTAAGGAAATATATTTCAAGGAAACATATTTCAAGAAAACGATATAACGAAAATATCCCCAAATATACAAATGTCATTTCAATGCTAACTTGGAAGAAGTATTTAGAGATTAGTTTAGAATTAAATTTTGTTATAAAACTACATAAATGCCATAAATTTGAAATCAAACGAACGAAAAGTAAAATGGCAATCACATTTTTCCCTGAAATGGCAATAACATGTTAACCTTCAACAATTTTAACTTATCAAATAATAATAATTAAATTAATTATAACTATTTTATAAACATGTCTATTTCTGCATGGATGAGTACTATTAAATTGTTAAATATCAATAAAAAAGTTTAACAAATAAAAACTCTAACTTATTGTATAATAACAATAATTAAGGTAATGTCAAAAAAAAAATCATTTCAAGATCCTAAATTTTGTTTTGCCAAATTCAATATCCGAAATTTTGATTAAGGAAAAAGATAAATAAATATCGTTTAAACATTAAAAACTTTGAAAAATGACTCAAATTTGGTAAATGACAAATGAGAGGTTCTGACCAAAACTCAATAGAAAATGACTAAAATTGAGAAGATAATGATTAAAACAAAATGACTAAAACTCAATAGAGAATAATTAAAACTGACCAATTTTCTGCCCCAAACTCAATAGAAAATGACTAAAATTGAGAAGATAATGATTAAAACAGAATGACTAAAACTCAATAGAGAATGACTAAAACTGACCAATTTCCTGCCCCTCATATGTCATTTATCAAATTTAAGTAATCTTTTAAAGTTTTTTACATCTATGAGGCATCAATTTATCTTTTTCTCCTTTAATTATCACGTTGCTACTAAACAAATTTTGATTAGCACGTTGGAAAGTATTTTTATATATTTTTCAGATCTGTTTTAAAAAAGATGACATTGGGGAGTGTGATAAGCCTCCTCCTTGACAAAATCACATGGTTTCTACTTTTTATCAGAAGTCGAGGGGCCCGGAAGGAGCCATAGAAGGTGGCGAGGGCATCATGTGCCTCCTTAGTCCTCCCATGTGCATGTCATGCACGAATGTATCCCTATTTGTTGGGGCCTAAATAGTAGGCTGAGCCTTATGACATCGATGTGATTGACTAATTTAAATATTTTATAAGGCTTACTTAGGATAAAGACATATAGTTTCTAAACTTAATAATGCCTTTTGAAATACCCAAACTTCTCAAATAGTTTTTTACCTTTTGTCTTTTGTTAGAAATAATGAAATATTGAATTTTTATTATTTATTTAAAAAATAAAAGGTCCACAATTTAAGAGTATTTTTCTTAAAAAATTCCTTTAAAATACAAAACTTCACCATTTTATATTTATAAGATATTAAAAAATCACTTTATGTTATGTAGAATTTAATAATAAAATACATTTAAAAGTTTGGAACACTAAAATAGCATATTAGAGGGCACAAACCCAAGCTTACGTTATGCAGAAGGGATTATAAAATGAAAAAGTTTGTTGAAATTTCATATATCACACACCCCAAAAAAATAACATATTTATAACTGTTAAAATGTAAACTACAAATAACATTAGTAGCGGTTTACAAAATTACTATAAAATCGTATGTTGCAAAACTTTTTGTATAAAAACCGCTACTCATTAGATAAAAACTGCTGCTAATTTGTAGCGATTTCATTAAACGGCTGCAAAGTCTACAATTTTTTAGAAGTTAGTAAACCGTTACAAAGGAAAAAAAATTTAAAAAATTTTTTGTTAGGAAGAATTTTAAAATATTTGGCAAGAAAATTTTGAAATTTGACATGAAATTTTGTACCGGCTTTAAAAACCGCAACAAATGTAAAAAATCTTGCAAGAATTAAGAAAAATTTAAATTTTAGAGTCAAAATCTTAGTAGTGGTTTTATTAAAACACCTACTAAAATATAGAAATTTATTTTGAAAAAAGGCGCCAAGGTGAGGGCCAAAATAAAATATTTTGTGAAATTGCTACAAAAAAAGCACAGATGAAAAAAAAATTATTTAATTTTTTTGCCAAATAATATAAATATAATATTTTTAAATTTTTTTGATAATAAATTTGGATGTGATTAAAAAAATCTTAATATAGTGAAAATGATATAAATTTACTTTTGATATTTATAAAAATTATTA
>JBAGKO010000003.1:12071105-12081839 GCA_037177275.1 Acacia concinna | reverse complement strand
TGATTTTTTAGAGAATACTAAGAAAACTAATTATATTATTTTAAATCCTTAAAATTTATCATTTTTCTCATGAACTGTTTTGTTTGACTTATGAACCAATATGCTCCTTTCGATCCTAATTATAAGGGCCAGTTGACTTTTTTGAAGAATCATAAGAAAGCTAATTATATTATTTTAATTCGTTAAAATTTATCAGAATATATTTACATGAAATAAGATTCCCTCCAATCCTAATTATAAGACCCATTTGATTTGTTTAGAGAGATTAAGGAAGCAAAAAAAGTCAACTAAGTCTTATATATATATGTATAATATATTCACTAATATTCATGTCCCTTTCAGTCATTTACCACAATAAGTTTTTTATCAACAAAACACATGTTACTTTTACATAAATCACTTATACTACCATCAATCCAAACATATATAATCTGACTTATATATAATCTGATTTTTCCATAAGTCCAATTACAAATAAGTCACTTATTCTACTGTTATTATAAACACACCCTAAATCAGTTGAAGTATTAAATTCAGGGTTAATGGGTTAGATTAGAGTTAACTCAGAGTCAACATCGTGTTAGACCAATAAGAAATAAAAAAAATTGAGAAATAATGTATTTTCTCATACCCCATCTAAAATTCTAAATATTATAAATTGTTTCAATATCTTAAACACCAGCATATTTGCCCTAGAATTTAATTGACAATAATATTATTTAGTAGATCATATTTCATTTTATTAGTAATTTAATATTTTAATACAATTAATTGGTTAAATCATGGCTATATGTAATTAAATTTTTCACTTAATTTTTTATACACATGGTTATTGAATATTATTTTATATTTAAACTTATTTTTAAATTTTAATTAAATATTAGTGATGAAAAAGGAAAAGAAATTGGCATAAATAAATTAATTGTTTTTACTTTTTAAATAACTTTTTTATAACACTTTTTAGGCATTTTTACGAAAATACTATAAACAGTATAAAAAATTCCTAAATTGCTATAAGGTAAAAAGTATTTATCCAAATGCTATATTAAAAATCGTTCACTAAAAGAACATATTCGTAATTACGAAGAAGTCATTCTGAACGATTTTTAACTCTATCGGATAAATTTTTTGACTTAAAAAGTGAAATCATTCACTGCCGGAACGATTTCACTTTATACCTTCCTTCCTCCATCACTTCAACGCTGTCTCTTTCTTTTCTTTTTACTTTAAGTTAAAATTACACATAAATACCCCATTATTTAGAGTTTTCCTATTTATACTATCTTTTTATTTGAAAATATTACAGTTTTGACCCCACCACTTTCATTTTTCCATTTCTATATTTCAAACAAAATAAAAAAAATGAGCATATTTTATTTGAAAAAATATAAAAAAAACTACATTTAAAATAAAAGAAAATACAAATCAATAAATCTAATATTTCAAATAGTATGTCAATGAGTCGTTGACAAATACATTTATAAATGCATTTTTTTAAAGGATTAAGGTGTAAAAATGATAACGAACTATTTCTTCAACGGTGTTCAATACAATTAACTATTTTGAGGTGTAAAAATAGGCATGAAAAAAATTTTAGAACAAAAATAATAATGTCGTTAACTCCAGTTAATTGCCATTACTTTTTTTAAAATGTGGGTTCTACTACCAATTATTTTAATATATTTTTAAAAAGTTAGGGTGTAAATTTAACAATACACTTTTTTTTTAAAGACATTCAATACAATTATTTTTTGTAAGAACATTTAAATATCGACATTTACACTATAATTAAAGAGAGTTAAAAAAATATAAGAAGTTAAAAAATTTTAAATATTTATCTTATAAATGTTTGTATTTATCTCGATAGTGGTCAAGAAACAAAATGAGTAAATGACAAAGCTACCAAGCATACTTGACACCGAAAATGCAGATCATCTTCTTCACATACATAGAAGAAGCATATGGCGATTTCGTGAAAAGCTACTCGGGGGCTAGATCTGCTCCTTTTCCTTCTTGAACCTCCATTGCTTTATGGGTTTTCAGCTTTCAATCTAGATCTACTCCTCATTTTCTTCTTCAACCTCTGATTTGGATATGCTTTTTCTTTTCTTCGTTGGCCTCTGGTCTGGATCTGGTTTTTCTAAAAGGCGACTCCTTGTCCGTTTGCCCAACGTGACACACCCCCTCTTTTTTGTCACATTCCCTCTGTCTTCTTCTATAAGATGCTTAAGAGTTTGTTTGGTCTTCTTTAGTTGATGTCCTGTCTTGATGCGTTGGTCATGTCCAATTCTTGTAGAGTTGGAAGTTGAAGGAATAATTGACCCTTTCCATTTTCCTGGACGCTTCTTTGTCAAAACTCAAAAACTGATCTAGCCTATCCTGCAATTAAGGGAGATTTTCATGTCAAGCTCCAAAAATGTCCCTGTTTTCTTGTTCGGATTTCGGCTTCTCTGTTTCTTAACTGTTCCCCCATCAAACGCTCAACTCATTCCCCAACATGAAGGTATGCTTTCTTCCATTGCTGGAGCTTTTTATTCTAGTTTTCTCTTCCGTGTATTTTCTCTTTTTGATGACTATCACGTTGCCTTACGTATAATTCTTTCTGATTTCCCAAATGTTTCATTACTGGAAGGCTTACAAACACACTGCAATTTTGATTTGAGTTTTTGGTATTCTAACCCCTGCAGAAAGAAAAATAAACTGATTTTTAAGATAATTGGCTAATACTTGATACTGCGGGTTAAATCCAAAAAAAAAAAAAAATTGAGACTTTTGCATCACTTTTCCCTGTTTTCACTTTTTTCAGAAGTATATTATTATTTTCGCTTTTTTGTTTTGGCCAACTACATTTTTACTTAAGTTCATCCCTTTCCTGTATCTGGGTTTTCTTTAAGAAATTCTTCAATCCTCCCTCCTCATCTTGTTTTCCTGTGTATTTTGATTCGGGACCCAAAAAAACAAATCTTCACATTTTATTTTATTAATTTTTAGGAGAATTCTATTTAAATACCTTCTGAAATTCAAAATCTTAAATTAGTCCTCTTATCCATAAGAGTAATGGTTTCACAACTCAATTTTATGGAAAATCACTAATTTGACATTTTGAATTTTAGAGGGTATTTTTTTGAAATTCTCCCTTAATTTTTTATCAGAAGGGAAAAAAACGCGCGACCAAACCATCTATTCATCAATAATCTTTAAATTTTCTTAATACACCCTCACATGAAATTGGATTTCTTTGATTTTCCCCCCTCAAGTTTCATGAGGTTGTTGTTCTGTTTTACAGCTTCTTTGTGTGTGTTAATAAACTTTTTTTTTCCCTCTCCAAAGATTACCACTACTTAGAAAATTGGTGAAAAATTTATATTTGAAAATTTTATTAGTAACAAGGATTTGAATTCAAGTATTAGTAATTTTTTTACATAAAAAATCATGTAGAGTATTATATCTCCTTGTATAAAAATAAAAGTCCTTTTAGTCAACAAATTTTTTTTTTTTACTTCAGTCAACAAAATTTTCGAATAAGAATTTTCATCGATTTTTCCCATTATAATTTACAAGAAAAAACTTGAAATTTAATGTAATAATTTTTTATCCTTAAATGAGGAAAAAGTTGAGAAAAATGGGAAAATAACACTAAGTTCTCAATTAAAGAAAATAATATAAAAAAAGACTCATAATTTGTCAATCATAACTCTTTCATTTGTTAATAACAAATTATGAGATTTTTATTATATTATTTTTTTTTAATTGAGACTTTATTATCATTTGTTCAACAAAAAAAATGTTTCATTCAAGACAGAGTTATTGAGTACTAGAGTGGTAAACAATTTTAACTTAACTCCAGTGAGATGATTAAACGTGGCTTGTAGTAACTAGCTGGTAAAGCTGAGGCCATTATTGAGGTCATGCATGCATGGTGCAATAAAATAGACACATGGCTGGTAAATTGGCGACACCATCTGTTTCCTCCAAGCAAAACTGCTTTAAATCTAGTTTGGACAGTTTATACATGATTTTTTTTAAAAGTCTATAATTTTTTAAAGGGAAAATTCTACTAAGATACCTCCTCAAATTTAAAAACTCATAAATATATGTTAATATTTCAAAAAAACACTAACCTTATGTTTGGATGGAGAGAAAATTTGAGAGGAGAGAAAATTAAAGGAGAAAACTTCTAAAAATAGTAATTTTTTTTACCATTTATGAAAGTTTTAAAACTTAGTATTCATTTTCTCCTAATTTCTCCTCACTTTTCTCCCCATCCAAACACACCAAGGTGTTTCAAAAAGACAATAAGGTACTATGGACTAAATTGAGTTTTACAAATGGTGACACATTTACCAAAATACCACTAGGTTATTTAAAATTAAAAAAAAAAGTGCCCCTAGCCAAAGCACGACCTTTGGCCACCAGTGGCCCCCTTAGGCAGCCAGCGAAAGCTTCTACATCGGTGGGGGGTGGGGGTTTTTTTTTTTTTTGTGGGAGGATTTATTTTTTTGTTGGCAAAAAGACGTGTTAAAGTGGATAGGGTGGGAATCGAACCCACCCCAAATAGTTTTGAGAGGCTTTGGTGGTGGCCACCAAAGCACCCTCAACTTATATATACACAAATAAAAATATATAGAATAAAAATAAATGTGTGGTGCTATTGAATGTACTAGTAATAAAAATGACAAAATTTGTAACGGAAATAATTATATGAGTAATAAGATTAACTATAAGGTGTATTGATAGTGATGCTGTCATAGGAGTTTAAAATTCATTGGTAATTACGATACTCGTATAGTTAAAATCATTATTAATTTTGTTAACTGCGAAACGTTATGATATATAAACATATTTATGGTACTTATGTCCATATAATTACTATTGTTGATAATTCCATTATGATTACAGCGAATATCATTATAGTTTTGGTTAATACTAATGGTTATTAGTTACTTAATTTTTTCAAGTAATTTATTCTTTCTTTGTTTCAAACCCCTTCATCATATCTCTCCCCTTCTCCCATTCTCATAGCTTTTCATTAAAATACTCCTTATTATTTATTTTGTCAACACTATAACAAGTTTTCATCAAAACCAAATGTGGCAATCAGAACAGGTGATGACAATGTGTGCTATGGGATTCGCATAATAATAATGGATTTAACAAAAACTCATTATGGCGTTGACAAAATGTATGTCAAGGAGTATCTTGACGAAAAGTTATGATAATGGGAAGGAGATATATATAATATAGGGCTTTGACAAACATAAGGAACAAGTTACTTGAGAAAATTAAGTGATCAGTAACCATTGGTATTAATTAAAATCATAATGGTATTCATTGCAATCATAATGAAATTATCAATACTAATAATTTCATATACATAATTACCATATATATATCATAATGTTTGTCGTAAACAAAACTAATAATGAATTTAACTATTTCAGTATTGCAATTATCAACAAATTTTAACTTTCTATGACATCATCACTACTGATCAAGCTAGTATGTTTTTCTTTCTCATATTTTGTTAGTTAGCACAATGCCGCCCTCATCTTTTTCCCTAATAGCCTCTTCAATTTATAGGGCATTTGAATCTTTATCTTATAATTTACATAACCCAAGTTCCACCTTTGTCACTTTTATAGATTTATAAATGTTAACAGCTTCTTTTTGAGTTTCTTCGTTTCAGAAGGTATTTATCTAAAGAAATTTCAAAGGAAAAAGAAAACAAAACATAAAAGGAACGGTTGGTATCATGTGGAATTGCTGTCGTTACTTTTTGAGGCTCTTGTTAGGAATCTTGTGGCTGCCTGTGAATCATATATATTTATGAGCAACTTACTCTTTATTTTGATTAGTATTTAATATGAATAACTTTTTTATTTTAAAATTTAAATTATTTTTATCCATATTAAATACATATCTTTATATTAATTATCTCACAACTATAATTAATTATCTTTCATTCAATCATTTTTTATTCATCCTTTTTATATGTTTACTCATTCGTTTTTTTTTTTTGAAAATAAGGAGATGTTTAAAAAATACGTCACATTTTTATACAAATTTATAATTCTTAACTAATTTTAACTTATAGTTGTTGTTTGACTTGCTTCTAGTGTATTATGTTTGATATTGGCATATTGTCCTCAGCGTCCCTCCAACATTTCTTCACCAATTAAAGCACCGATGATGAAAAGTCGAATCCTGCCTTTCCTCTACAGTTCTACTTTCAGCAAAAACCACACATATCTTCCAGCCCTTCCAGAATCACATATAATTTTAAACTTCAATTTTGCACCTCACAAAAGACTTCAATATAATGGCCAACTCATCTTCAATCACAGTGCTTTTCGCTAAGAAATTAATACTCCCAACAACTTCTCCACCCAAACCTCAAAAGATCAAACTTTCATTAATATTCCTAACCAATATTTATTGTATATCACAGGCCGATCTCTTTTACCACACTCATACCAGTACTCTCAACGCAATAATGGAAGGCCAAAGAAGTAAAGTGTTGTGGTGCTCCTTTGTGTCGTACTGCTTTCTGTTTTGGGTTCAGGTGCTTCCTCTTGCTACCGGCAGTGAAGTTCCGGCGATCATCGTCTTCGGAGACTCCTCAGTGGACGCCGGCAACAACAACTTTATACCGACGGTTGCCCGGAGCAATTTCGAGCCGTATGGCCGAGACTTTCAGGGTGGAAAGCCGACAGGGAGGTTCTGCAATGGGAGAATACCCACAGATTTCATATCTGAAGCTTTTGGAATCAAACCGTACATACCTGCATATTTGGATCCCAAGTATAACATATCAGATTTTGCCACTGGTGTTACCTTTGCTTCTGCTGCAACTGGTTATGACAATGCAACTTCAGATGTGCTGGTAATAGCCTATGCTTTCCCCTCGATGTGAAGTAATAGCTTATGCTATGCAAGGTCCCGTTTTTTTTTTCTGGCTATGTTTCACCACCCCTTGAATTTTTTATTTTTCAAAAAGAAAATTATAATTTTTTCTTTTCTATGACTTTTTGTATTGCTTTTAAAAAAAAATTTCATCGTGTCTTAACCGCTTAATAATTTTTCATTTTAATCTTTATTGATAAAAAAATTTGTGAATATACATTAAATTTTTTATATTATTTTAATGTAAGACTATTTCGTATTTAATTGTTAATATTTTAAAATATAATATTGATATAAATAAAAGAATAATAATAAAAAAGGGAAAAATTACTTTTTCTATATTTTTAATTTAGCTTTTATAGTTTAAAAAGACTTTAATTTGCGTAACAACAGGTCTTATTTAATTAGGTGGAGTCATCTACACTATATTATTGTACTTTATCAACATCTAAATCTGAATACTTATAGAGGTTGTTAACCCAAAGGAAGGATCTCTTTGATTTTCCTTTCCCCTTTTAACATACATGACTCCATTATCTTCATCCATGCCTCCAAAAGCCTCCTTTATTTATGTGTAAGCAACCTTAAACGGTTTTTGGCTATTTTTTCTTCAACAATAGGCACCACAACTATTCTTCCTTATCTCAGTTGCCTAGCCTAGACTTTGGTGGGATTTTCCCTAAAGTTTTTTAAGATAGAGGGGCCAGATGAGGTATTTAACTCCAAAATCTTAGTTACGTACACCTCACATACGTACTTCTATAAATGAATATATATTTATATATATAAATACATATTTGCCATAATTACATTTCTAAGTTCACTGCAATATGTGTGCCATAATTGCAGGCTGTCATACCATTATGGAAGCAACTAGAATTCTACAAGACATACCAGAAGAACCTCAGAGCCTACCTCGGAGAAACCAAGGCAAACCAGATGATAAACGAGGCTTTACACATGATGAGCCTTGGAACAAACGACTTCCTTGAGAACTACTACGCCGGGCCGGGCCGGTCATCAGAGTACACACCGCAACAGTACGAGGACTTTCTGGTTGGGATTGCCGGAAACTTCATCCGGGAACTGTACGGCCTAGGAGCGAGGAAGATATCACTCGGAGGCTTGCCGCCGATGGGGTGCTTGCCGTTAGAGAGAACAACCAATGTTGTTGGCGGGAACAACTGTGTGAGCAGGTACAATGACGTGGCTCTGGAGTTCAATGGAAAGCTCAAGAAGCTGACCACCTCACTGAACATGGAGCTTCCTGGGATCAGATTGGTGTTTTCAAATCCCTATTACTCATTGCTGCATATCATCAAAAACCCTGCTCAATATGGTAAGTCCAATAAAACATGCCTAGAATTCTTTGCACATCGCCCTGATGGGATATTAATCGTTAATATTTATTATGAATGGTCAAAATTTTTGAAATTTTAAATTTTTTAAATGATAAATTTATTGTCATGAGAAATGATATTTATAAGATTATCTTTATTTTAAAATTTACATGAATTAAAATATAATGCTTTTAAAAAATATGAATTAAATTAAATCTTGGTAACGTAGTTCAAAATCAATCTAATGGTATAGCTGGA
Source organism: Acacia concinna (assembly GCA_037177275.1). Taxonomy (NCBI): domain Eukaryota; kingdom Viridiplantae; phylum Streptophyta; class Magnoliopsida; order Fabales; family Fabaceae; genus Acacia; species Acacia concinna. The sequence goes on along the minus strand of JBAGKO010000003.1, from coordinate 12,073,338 downwards.
TTATGAGGACATTGATGGGCACAAAATGCACTATTGTGGGGCTGCGGTGTCAACGTTATTTGAGCTAAGATATTTTTGGCCATACAAAATTAATTTAATAAACTTTATAACTAGAAAACCCTGCCTCACTCACCACAACATAAAGCGTTTGTTGATTTAGGCCTTGCATTTAACTAAACTTCAAATTATTCTTTTTCTTTTTTCTGCTTCGTTATATTATGCTTTTTCTTTCATTTTGCTAACCTAATATATATTTAATAAGTTTGCAGTTCCTTTTTTCTTAAAAAAAAGTATTTGTATCAACCTTCTACATTTTAAATAAAACATAATTCAAAGTAAATTAAAAAGCTTATAATTTAGGTCGATAGACTTTATTTACATAAAATAAATATTTAGTGTTTCATGCTTTATTCTTAAAATTCATTTTTCAATTTTGGATTTTAAACAATAATTTTCATATTATAACTTATTCTTCAATAAAAATTTAAGCATAAATTAATGATTTGGGAAAGACAAATCACAACATTATTTGATAATTTAATCAATATATATAATATAAGTAATTATCTAGAATTTTTGATCATTTGATCATGTACTGTTTAAATTATATATATATTAGAAAAAGTATAATATATAACAAATATCTGCGACATTCTGTATTTTAGTCTGAAAATTTCTATCATATTTTAGAAAAAGTCAACCAAAATTACGAAATTCAGAATTTTTTGTCTTTAAAGTTTTCGAGGGCAATTGTGCTCCGGCCGTTATCCTCATTAATTTTAACTATTAGTTGACTAAATATTTTGTATTGGTAATCCATATGTTTTTCAGGTTATTTTTGTTAAGCTGCAAATTTATCCCAGAAGTTTTAAATTTAACTTTAGAAAAAAAATGAATTACATAACAAATGAACTTTTGAGATAAATTTACACTTTAACAAAAATGACATGAATGACATATGGATTGCCAACTCAACATATTTGGTTAACTAATGATTAAAATTAGTGGAGATAAAGGGTGAAATTGCCCCATTTTAATAATTTTCAGAGCAAAATTACCTCTCTAAAAACTTTCAGAGCAAAATGACTTGGCTTCTCTCATTTACCTCTTCCCTCCTTTTTCCTTTTCACCGTTAAATTAAGATCTCAATGGTCCAGATTTAACATCTTATAAAAATATTATTATATTTTATCTAAAGGATATAAAAATAATTTTAACGGTTTAAATTTATTTTGTATCTTGTACCAAAAAATTATATCTTTAAAGTAAAATATAATTATGTTTTTGTAATATGTTAAATATAAACCATTGAGATCTTAATCTAACGGTCGAATAAATAAAATGAGAAAAGAGGATGAAAAGGGGTAAAGAAGAGAATCCAACTCTAAAATGAAACGGGTGACTTGAGTGGTGAGAGAAATTCCTCTCACCATCGAGTCAAAATGTAACGACATTAAATTTTTTGTTTAAAAATTAGATAATGAATTGTCAGACTCATTGTTACAGTGATATTTCATTGGGTAAAGGGGCAAACTTACCCTGAAAGTATTGCCCTGGAAGTCTCATTAAAGGAAAATTTGCCCCAGAAGTTTTAGAAGTGGGGCAATTTTGCCCTTGCTGTTAGTTGACCAAATATGTTGAGCTGGCAGTTCACATGTCATCCACTTTATTTTTTTTAAGGTAAAAATTTGTCCTAAAGTTTTAAATATGTTAATTTTAACCGTTAGTTGACCAAATATGTTAAACTGGTAATCCACATGTTATCCAATTTATTTTTGTTAAGATGGAAATTTATTTCAGAAGTCTATTTGTCATCTAATTCACCTTTTTTAAAAGTTCTGACACAAATTTTCACCTTAGTAAAAACATAATGAATGACCTGTAGACTGTCAGCTCAACATATGTAATCAACTAACGGTAAGGGTAAAGTTGCCCCTCTTCTGAAACTTCTGGGGCAAAACTGCCCTAAGGAAATACTTTCAGGGCAATTTTGCCCCTTTACCCTATTTCATTTTCTTTTTTATTGTAGCTATTCAATAAAGGAGCTAAGGCCAAAATTTCCACATCTCAATTGAGTTCTCATTTGGAGAAGATTTAATAATTTAATGGAATAACTAAAAAAATAATTCACTATTCACTATCCAGGTAACAAAAAACTACTGAGAGATTCATATATTTGTTTGTTGAAATTTCTAAAAGCATGTAAAAAAATCTCATTCAAGAACATCTTACA
>JBAGKO010000003.1:12018627-12043352 GCA_037177275.1 Acacia concinna | reverse complement strand
TTAGCATTAGATATTTGAGTAGGATTAGGATTTCCCAAGACTTATAAATAAGCTAGCCATCATTATTATTTTCTCAATGTGAATTGCAAACTGTTCATTTACTTTGAATTTGTTTGTTTTCATGTTTAAAATCATTCATCCAAGACAATGTAATAGAATTATTACATTGATTTTATTTTTTGGGTACTTATTTGAATTTTAGGGAGTCACACATGTGATTTGCTGCACAGGAACGACAGCTTTTCCTTCAAAGCGGTGGGATGGAGATAATACTCCCGAAAGAGTTGGTATGAATTTTGTTATTAAATCGCTACTCTTGGCATCATAATCAACTGATAGAGGAAATTTAATTAGACAGAGTCGAGCATGGGAACTTTAAAATATTAATGCTTCCATTCCTTCAAAGATTTGTTTGATTTGAGTTTTTCTTCCCCCTGAAGATTGGGATGGAGTTAGAAATCTGGTATCTGCATTGCCCTCCTCAGTGAAGAGAGTTGTTCTTGTGTCATCAATTGGCGTGACTAAGTTTAATGAATTACCATGGAGGTAAGAATATTTAATTAGTTGTAAATTACTGTGGATGTAGACTGTCCTTTTACAATATATAATAAGAGAAAATGAAAAGATGAAGGTTGTTACTGTGGTTTACTTTGTTGAGTGAAAATTTGGTACAAATCAAATAGCTGATGTTTTGAAGAGGAAAATCAAGCTACAGTTTGTTCAGTGTTGCTTGTTCAAGGAACTAATTGGCTTCCTTTTCCACAATGCTAAAGAAAGAAGCCCCCTTTTCTTCCTTTATTTGATACAAAAAGTTTGAATCCCATGTAGAAAAGAATTTCTTTGGTGTCTTCTTTATTTGATCATCCTTTTTGAAAGGCTTTGCAAGAAATTGGAGCAGAATAATAGATCGTTAATTTTCATGGAAAGATATCAAGCTTCAATTGGAAATTGAGTGTGCGAGCTTTTACCAAATGAGTTGCATATGCATGGGAATTATAATGGTGAATGAGGGATACATGGAGCTCTCTCTTCACAAGGTTATAGAAGTTGGTTAGGCCATCTGTGATAAACTGGGGTAAGGGCAGAGAGAGAATTAGGCATAATTTTTTTGTGAGAAGTTTCAGTCGTTTTTTAAACAGTTTTTGTGCCTATTTTGAACTGTACCTCAAGGGAAATACATGGCTCATAACATGTTATCAAAATATAATTCCTAGGTGAATGGTGAACCCAGGGTTGAGATGTTAGAAAACGAAATGGGCAACTTGGAGAAGTTTGGAAATATAGTGTCAAGCTTGGGTGACCAAAGTGGAATTTCTGGCTGGAATCAATGGTTCCGTTGCTGGTGGGGAAGAGAGGAGAAAATCGGTAATTGTATTCTCTATGACTCTTTGGCACCAAGGTAAGTAACAATGGTACTAGAAGACCAGAGTTGGCTAATTTGGGACAGAAGGAGAGGGATGGGGGAAGAAATTAAAAAATTCTCAATATATCTTAGATATTGTTTTACAATTTGTACTAAATATCAGGATAACTATTTCATTTGATTATAGCCAACCTACATAGAAAATCCTTATGTGTTTCTTAGATATGAATTTCTAGTCTTTTAATCCTTCTAGAATGCTAGGAGGTTAAATATTTCTCTGCTCAGATTTCTTTGATAATTTCTAATTCATCTATATTACCCCAGTTATACCATTACAAAACTTTAAACCGTAAATTAAACTTGGAACATCACATAATGAAATAAAATTAATTTCATGTTATCATCTTCTGTTATAGTTGTACTTTTATCATCTAAAAGACTTGTCGATTATTTGATTCACACATTTACTAGTATGCTACCCTGTGCTGTAGTATTATGAATCTATTTGGTGTACTCAAATATAAGAAGATGGCAGAGGATTTTCTTCAGAGTTCAGGCCTTCCATTTACTATTATCAGGTAAGATGAAAGGTTGCAAATCTTATCTTTGCTGATAGATAGATAAATAAATGGAACACATTAACTTGGATTATGTGTGGTTAAGCTGTTAATGCTCTTCATTCTACATTTTAATGCAAGTCAGACCTGGGAGGTTGACTGATGGACCATACACATCTTATGATCTTAACACTTTGCTCAAAGCCACAGCAGGGCAACGACGTGCTGTCCTTATGGGTCAAGGTGTGTTTAATTGCTTATCATGTTAGCCTTGGCACTGTTTTTTCTCTTGTTCTTTATCTCTAATCATTTTCAGCCAATGAGTGTGCAGAGGCTGCCTGAAGCAGTGTGTGATGATATTATCTTACAAACCAACAATTTGTTTGCTAGCATTGTACTGTGTTTTAAGAACAAGCAGAATCTAAATGAGGGTGACTGTTTTTAGTGAGAATTATTATAGCTTGGAAACTATGGATGTTAGGATGTCTTTTGATTTGCGATAGAAATTCCTCAAAAATTTAAACTAGGTGCCATTTGAGGCGAGGGACTATATCACATGCAACTCTATCTTTGTAAGATAGATTAATTATGAAATAGAGGATTTGACTCAAGTTAAGTTTTGAAAATGGTATAGATATTGACTTTGAAGCTGCCGTTATGCATGACTTCCCACAACTGTAGCAACAAATAAAATTGATCAGACACAATGCAAAATTATCCTGGCTATGTGTTTTGAGTCTTGCAATAAATGGACAGCATTGGTCAAATGTAAGGAGAATTTAGTGTATAATTTATATGATTCTTCCAATGCTTTTTAAAAACAAACCAACATGTTCTTTGAACTTGCAAAATAACAAGTGAAAGTCTTCTTACTCTGACCAAAGTTATTTCCTTTCTCTTTCATGAAACTCAGCTGCAAAACTTGCAAAAGGAACAACAGAAGTGAAATGCTAAACAACAGGCAGCTGGACTTTTCATAATACTCATGAGAGAGAAGCCTCAACTTTTAAAGTAACTAATGATAGAGCAACTGGTGAATTTTCTAAATAACCATTTAAGTTGAAACACACGGTAGTTATTAGGAGTTGAGTTCAGCATAGTTGATAGTTCTATAATTGATGTTTGTAGTGAGAATTTCAGTAAAGGACCCCTGTAGCATTATATTTACATATCAGGATCAAAGAAATCTGAAAACTGAGGACTGGGATGAAATAGACTTGTTATGCAAAATGACTGAAATAATCCTGCTTAGCTCCTTACACGACCTGTGATTTTAGTTACTCATGCTTGTTAAAACACTAATCACATTTGTCAATTTCTTAACTCCTGCATGTCAGTTAAATAACTGACTCTTGACAAACTTCAGAATGAACAAGTAAATACTTTTGCTATGAACCTTATGCAACTTATGATGTTAGTTACTCATGCAACTTTCAGATTTCATTGTTCTTGATTTTTAGATAAAATTTTGCTGGAGTCCTTTACTGAAAATCTCCTTAATTTATAATTGGGATGGCCTTTTCTTCCGTTTTCATTTTCATAAGCATATGCAATGGACTTTCAGGAGACAAACTGGTTGGAGAGGCCAGCAGAATTGTTGTTGCTGAAGCTTGCATACAGGCACTAGATATAGAATTCACTGAAGGCAAAGTATATGAAATTAATTCTGTTGAGGTAAGCATTTAATTGATTTTGCATTATAAAGTTTAAATTATGGCGTATGAATGCATAATGGTTTTCAATTATTCTTTTCCCTAGTGTATTAATAATAATAATAATAATAATAATAATAATAACGGATATTTCCAATGCCATGTAACTTGAAGTGGAATGACTAAAAGTTGAGGGCCAATCTTCCTTGGTTAATAAAAATACTAGCGATCCCTGTATTGCTCCTCAGCATCATTTCTCTTTTGCAAATTAACCTTTTATTTGCACTACACTTTCATCATGAATAGCACAACTTGGGTCTTGTGTTTCTTGCGACATAAGAAAGGCATTTCTTTTTTCATTGTAAATAACTCTATGTTTGAATGGAAAGAAAATTAAGAAGAAAAACTACAAAAAATAGTAATTTTTTTTTACCATTTTTTGAAGTTTTCCTTCCTAGTATTCCCTTTTGCCTATTTTCCCCTCACTTTTCTTTCCATCCAAATACCCTATAAATGATGTGTGCACGGGCATGTGGTGTCTTCTGCACCTCTATTGGAACTTATTCTTTTGCTCATTGAGAGAATTTTTTCTTAGTAATATTTTTGGATTGTGACTAAATGTGTGCCTCCTATATCGCACGAAGTCTTAGGACTTGCAATTACAGTTTTCGTATAGTTAAATATGTAAGAACTGTAATAGGGCATGCGGACAAGAGTATTTGTGGGAATTAATTGTTGACAGTTAGAGATTGTAGTTGGGGGTTCAAGGCATGGGTTGAGCCAGTGTGAGGTATGCAATTCCAGTGTGCAAGATAATTTATAAGTAAAGCAAAATAGTTTAGAGGAAAAATGATTAATATAAATACTTTAATGTAATTTTACTAATTTTCTTTATATCTCAAAAAAAGCCAACTTTGTCTTATATTTAGAATCAACTTTGTACTTTTAACAATGAAGTTTTTTAATCATAAGTGTATGACAATACAATCTTTTAAAAACATATCAATTTTAACAATTGTGTTAAATTGGCACAAACGCTTTCTCTTTTTCTTTGCGGGATCCATTTTGTTCTCCCTCCAGCTTTATAACGGATATTTTGGTCAATTTAATGGTTTATGTTTAAATTGCACTATTTTGAAAAGATTGTTTCTACTTTTGTATTCTTCAAAACTCAGTTGTCAGATGCTCACAGCGAAAAACTTTTGTTAAAATTGCACCTTAACTTTATAAATTATGGGTCTTTTAGATGTCATGCTTTTTGTCTACATGTTAAGTTTCTGTGGAATGATGTTGATGGAGTAAATTTGTGTTTAATTGTGTTCCTTTACTTGCTCAGTGCACAATTGGTCCTAAATTGCATGTTTTGTGCATAATAATGATCATAGGGTGAAGGTCCTGTAACTGACGCTGCAAGGTGGCAAGAACTATTTAAAGCTGCAGAGTCCCAGTAACTACGAATACTCCGTGTATATTAACAGGGAAGTTGGGAATTAGGCATCTTAAGTTGCTGTTGTGAAGTGTAAAATCCGAACATATAATTAAATCATAATTTGTAAAGTTAAAGACACTACACTGAAGTCTCAATCATCATTATTAATGTTGTTTTTTATGTCTCAATCATCATTAATAATGTTGTTTGTTGCAAAGAGCTGAAGCCAAAACAATCTACAAATTTGGACTTTTGAATATGAACGAATTTAAAAAAAAAAGTTTTTTTGAATGAAAAAAGCAAGTCTTTGTAAATAAAGGCCAGCTCTTGTTAAAGTAAATGCTTAGGATTGGCCCATTTTCCCTTTTATCAATCTGTTATCCTATGTTTTTATTTTTGGTTTGTTTTTTCATAGGCCTAAAAGGGGTTGAACCCATTTTGATGACACTATTGTCCTCTATAGATAATTAACATAAAATTATATAAATCAATACGCATTTGAAAGTCCATGTAGTTTTCTTTATTGCTGACAATATGAAAAGAAATTTATATAAGAATATTGAGACTACAACAAACAACGATTCCTCATTTGAGTTGTGATGCTTTCTACCTATAAACCGTACCACAATGTTTCAATCTTCAACCATCTTTTCACACTGATCCTGACAATTCAAACAAGAACATATTCTCCAAATTGAATTATACTCAACGACATAACAAAGAATCTTTCAGGATAAAAATATGAGAAATTGGAGACAGTACAGCGACAAAATCAATCATCAGTCACCTCGATAACAGAATATGCAACAAAGAAATTGTGCCTTAAGTTTCTTGGAACCGGCCGTGGCAATGTTGGAGAACAACGTGAATCTGCTCATGAATCAATCATCAATCACCTCGATCACATAATATGCAACTAAGAATTTGGTGCCAAAAGCTTCTGGGAACTGGTACACAATAATTTTAGATCCATCAACGCCGGCTTGCGTTGCCTTCTCACACTCGCTAGTAAAGAACTTAAGTGCTTCTTTAGCATAATTTACTGCATCTACAATGTTCATACCCTCCACCAACTTGTGAGGGTAGATATCTTTCCTGTAATCGCCAATTAGAGTTGCTGCTAGTTATACCAATTATACTTGAAAATCACTTAATTCTCTATTTGTTAATTTGCTTCAGCTTCTCTTAGTTTCACTGGTTCTGGCAAGGTCACTACACATTTGTCAACAAGAAAAGGTTTAATGTATGGACGATTATTTTCAAATTCGAATTCCCTTAAAGCAAGACGTACAATTTACTAGTTTTCTTGGCTTCTCTACAAAGCATATCTTTTGCATATTTATGAGCATAAAATGAGCGACGGTGATATTTTAATTTTAAAACCTATATAGTTTTATTCAAATTGTTATGACTGTATCTAAAAGGGCAAGCCTTATCTTATTTCTTAGATTGTGGTTATGTGACTTGGAAGTCACGGGTTTATATTATGGAAATAGCTTCTCCGTAACGCTACCACCTCACCCTTTTTGTTATTATTTTTGGTATAATTTTGGGTTATGCTCAATGCTTTTCAATTCCAGTCTAATTCATATAACTATGAAAACGGTTTTCTAGTTCTAACTAAGCCAGTGACAAGTCTAATTGGTAGTCTTAACAAGTCAGACTGTCTGATCTAACCCAGTTCTTTAATCATTGGGTGCTAGAGAATCAATAATTTAACCTGATATGATGCAAGAAGCTAAATACTTAATTAGATTAATTACCAGGACAATCAGTTTTTGGGGTGGATCGATTTAAAAGGTCCTCAAAAGTTCCAGCCCATGCATCATGTTTTGTCGAGGACTCAAGTAACTTAAATATCTTCTTCACAGTTGCTGGTATAAATGAATACTCATACCGTGATGTTGCCTCTGGCCCAGACGGCGGTTTGTGTAAACACTGCAACATTATTATTCATTCACTTCCATTAATTTTACATATCAAACATTATATCCACAAATCTCTCATGAACAAGTCAAAAACAAATAGGAGTAGTAAGAATGGTAATATTTATGAAGTCATAAATTAGTATTCCCTCATGTCCCTAATATATGAGCCAATTGTATAGTTGATCTTTGTCTTTTATATATATATATATATATGTGACTTATTTGTCATATTCATCAATATTTTTCTTAATTTATCTCTATTGATGCTCCATCAATCATAATCAAATAAAAGAGATATGAAGGGAATTAAGAAATATGTCTGGATATTTTAGAAAATACATGATATATTAACTTTATTAACTAACTTTCTTAATCTAATTAGATAATTAAGTTAATAGATCATATATCAATGCTTGAAGGAAGTATTTTGTATTAATGGAAGAATCTATGGAGTTTACACACTTGTGCCATGCTCGATCCAAGGAGATATGAGGAGTGCCGGAATCCTAACAAGAAGCGATTAAACTGAAACTTAAAAGGGTCTGGACCAATGATCCCATCGAGGCTTGGGATTCCGGTCACCGGAGTCTAAACATGGTCAAAAGAATGCTCCGTGTGTTCATCGTAAGTGTTGACGAAGAGAATTTCATTCCATTGAGCGCTTGATATAAGGGCATCATAGACTTCTTTGTTGAATTGTTGGCCTTTGGAGACGTCGTGCGAAGGATGGTCATTGTTGCCGGGAATGGATAACAAGTCCCAGAACCTTTGCTCCCAATACGATGTAGTTTGGGAGCTTTCCTTCTGCACAATGCTTCTTGAACTCTAAGTCAAACGAGTGGAAGTTGCCAATGTTCTTCAGCTTCTTCAGGTTCCTGCTATATTGCAACATTCATGATAAACCATTTGATAAGTGAAAGCAAAAAGATTTTTTCCCCATCAAAGATTGATGTATGAAATATTCAGTATTCGGATCTTTTTTATATTAAGCATAAGACTTAAATTCACATTGTCTTCCACGTTTATTTATTTTTTCCCATCAAACTACATTTACTAATGGACATATTGAATAGGGATGCATAGTTTTCAAAGAGGAGTATTTTAAGAAATCAAATATATATTTTACAAATAAAAATCCTTTTAATTTATATAAATTAGTTGTCTAGTTCTTATCTATTATCATACCTCAAGTACAACATATCTCTTGTGAAATGAGTAAGAATGAACAAATTTCCCATAAAATAGAAAATGCTTGTAAGTTTATCAAATTTAAATTTTTAATAAATCATACTTTTGATGTTATAATATTTCTTACTTTTTATAATTTGACAATTTATTTACGAGTTCAAATCTTATAAACTATAAAAATGCTAGTAAATATTTTTCTTTCAAACATGATAATGCTCAAAGTGCAGAAGTGTAGTAATTTATAGTTATTTCAAATAAATTTAGTTAGTCCATATATATAAAATTAAGAGTGCCATTATTTTTTTTGCCAAATTAAAATAAATTATCCATAATTCATGAGATTCCTAAGTTAGATAAAATTTATAATAATATGCTTTTGCATGAAATTTAAGAGTATTTAATATACTACATTACAGAAAATTTTGAAGAATGGATAATTAATATCCACAACCCCTCTCTAAAGTGTTTGAATAGACTTTTCTTTTTTGTCATTCATTCAGCAAATAATAAGGAACCCAAATCCATTAATCAAACAACTATATTAGAATTATTAAATTAAAAGGAAGAGTTATATAAAAGACTAAAGTATACTTTTGATCCTTTAAATTTATATATATGAGGTATCATTTTAGAAATTATTTAAGTTGGTAAAGTGTATTTTTGGCCCTTAAAACTTAACATCATTCATATTACTATAGGCAAATGCTAATTAGGTAAAGTTAGGTGGTGATGATGCAATGCTGACAAAACAAGTTGGCCATTTACAACACAACAATTAATTTTATTTTACTTTTACATGGAATTTACTTAATTTATATAATTTTATTTTTTAATAAAAATCTAATTCAAATAGATTATTTTAATAAATATCTTCATCCTTACCCTCTTCCTTGTTCACTGTGGAATCCTAGCCTTATGCCCCAGCCCCTTTTCATGTTCATTCTCATCCTTTCTTCACAAGCAGGGATCATGACTGACGGTTAGAGTTCCGCAGTGAACAAAGAAGAGGGAAAGGATGATGAAATTGATTAAAATAATCTATTTAGATTGGATTTTTATTTTAATAAATAAAATAATGTGAATTAAGTAAATTCCATATAGAACAAAAATAAAATAAGGTGTTGTGTTGCAAATGGCCAGCTTGCTTCGTTAGCATTGCACATTCACACTACTAAAAAAACAAAGACCCTTTTAACGTCTATTTTTTTGACCTTTTAACGTCCCTTTTTAATGTGACGCATATGTAATGGATGCAGAGACTAGCAAAACCTTGTCCCTAATTTTAGGGACACAGAAAAGAACTTACAACGTCCCCAATTTTCTTGGGGATGTCGTAAGTGAACAATACTCTTGGTGATGCCGTTTTGGTCATCTACAGTGTCCCTAAGATAGTCTTGGGGTACAGCGTCCCCAAGACCATTTTGGGGACGTTGTATGTCCTTTTACTGTGTCCCCAAAAAGGTTTTGGGGACGGTATATAGTCCATGAACTATCCAATGTCCCCATAGTTCCATTATGGGGACACCGTATAGTCCACTCCACCTAATGCTCAACAATATGGACGCTTGGTTGCTCGCGGTAAAAGCAGTTCCAAAACTTTTTAAATTTTATAAAGGAAAAACACAACCTACATTCGGCGTCCCTAACCTAATTGCGTACTTTAAAAGTTTTTTTTATAAAAAAAACTACTTCTGCTCATATTTAACTATTGCGCACCGATTTAATATGTACAGGAATATATAATCATCATATTAGCCAATCAGTAAATACAAACATGTTATAAGTAATTAGTATACCAACATAATTACAATTAAACAAAGAATCCAAAACTTGCCATGCATATCAAGGAATTCAAAATTGCCAACATTAAATTTCGAAAATAAACTTTACAAATCTTCAATTTGCCTAAGAAGATATTTAGCTAAAAAGTCTTGAACCATATCAATATTATCGGCAAAGAAAGGTTCTTCATTATTGAATATCTGCAAAGTGAAAAATAAGCCAGTTAAGATACATCATTAAGGTAAATGCAAAAACAAAAATTGACATTGCAACAATATTATAATTTGAAAATGGAGAAGCGATTACCAATTAAAAATCTATAGTATGTTGACTTTGAATTATATTATACATATACAACAGAACATAAAACACACACTTAGTGTTCCCTAACTATTGAGGGCACTATAGATCAAAACGAAATAATTGAAATTAATAACCATGTATCTAAAGCTACTATTAATACGTGAAAGAACGTGAAATCAAATTGCTTACTGTGGGAAAAATCCAAGTCGGACTACTTTGTTCTTCGCACATCCCCCCATGAATCTATATGTCTTCAAAGCCCTGAAAATTACAAACCAAAATACATTAAAATAATTTATTTAAAATGAAGGCGGAATTATGAACAAACAATAAAAAACTTACGTGTTAAATATATATTTCAAATGGGAATTTGACTTTTTGTTTAATGGATCAAACCAAAAGACGAGGTTGGCCACATGGGAGACAACACACAAACTCTAATGAAAACTTTAACATATAACGATTTTGAAGTTAGATAACATGAAAACCGCTAACAAACTTAAGATGATTTTCAAATATATAATATTTAGAGACTTGCTTTTCAACAATTGGAGCTAGTTAACAAGGTAACTTGGTAGCTCCTATTGTGTTGCCTACATAGCCCATCATATTTTCAATCTTATTATTATACTCTTTTGTTGTCTGTGCTGGATATAGAAACCCATATAGATCGTTTGAACCCAACATGGCACATAAGTTGTGGAAATACCTATTTATAACAATAATAATTGGGGTTAAAAGCTTAAAGAACAAAGCATTAATTCAAGTTAAAAACCGATAAAAACTTACATGATGCCAAATTGTAACCATGCTATGTCAATATTTTCCAAATTCAAGAACTCCTTTATGTCTCCAGTCATGGTTGGGGACGTCGTAAGTCTACCTTACTGCGTCCCTAGTCATGGTTCGGGACGCCGTAAGACCACCTTACGGCGTCCTCAACCATGGGTTATGGCGTCCCCAATAAGACTTGGGGACACCGTAAGTCCAACTTACGGCGTCCGCAAGCCATAAAGGGGAATCCGTAATTCACGACACCAAATTTTGGACCTTGGGGCGCCAAATTTTGGACTTAAAGCGTCCCCATTAAAACTTAGGGATGTCGTAACTCCACTTATGGCGTCTCTATTCTTAATAGGGGATGCCATAAGTCTCTTACTGCATCTCTAATCATTTTTATGGACACCGAAAGTGCTATGAAATTATTTTAAACTACAATGATGCCACTTTATTTACTTTTTACTTCCCTATTTTTGGAAAGGGACGTCTTTTAGAGACGTAAAATTATCTTTTTGCAGTAGTGTCACCACTTAACTTTGCGTAGTCAGCATTTTTCACTAATAATATTAATAGTGTTAAGTTTGGAGGATTGAATATACACTTTACAAACTTAATGGATTAAAAGATACCTAGTGTAAAATTAATGAACTAAAAGTATATTTTAGCCTATATAAAACGAAAACTATATATATATATGAGATATTTATTTTATATACATAGTTTCTATAAAACCATAAAAATAAATAAATAAATCACCATTCTTTTAAATTAATTCAAATAACTATGAAGTTTTTTTGCCTGAAAATTATGACATTTATGATTGCATAACTACTCTAATCTAGCATAAGAAATCTACTACATTCAATTATCCAACAGCATTAAATATTTTATTTTACAATTTATCTTTATTAAATTATCAAAATATGTCGTGGTGGAGTCTGGAGATAAGACTACTGAAGAGAGATATATTTAATATTAGAATAAAGATAAAATACATTAATTATCCCTCTATTTTACCTAAATTATACAAACCCCCCTCTATCTTTTGTGGGTAGTAAACCCCCTCTATTTTAAAAACATATATAAACATTTCTTAAAATTAAAATGCATATTACATAAATCTTCCTTACAATATATTTGAAATTCCATTTCCGTTTATTATATCATTAGTTAACCCTTAAATTTAACTATTAAACATTTATTTTGAATAAAATACCCCTCTTTCAACAAATGAATGAATATTTATATTTAGATAAAAATAATTTTATTTTTTTAATATTATTTTGAATGACTAAAAACATATTTATTTCTTTCTTTTTATTTTTATTTTTTCCATGACACCATGATTGAAAAGATGTTTGAAAGACATATTTTAATTCATCATATGTCATTAATAATGTAAATTTGAGGTATCATATAACTTACATGAACTTTAAATTTTAATTTCTTAAATACATTTTTGCACAAAAACATTTATAAACATCTTTATTTAAGTATGCATCTATTAAGAGAATTAACCATATTTTTAAAATTTGGAAAAAATAATTACCATATTTTCAATGAATTTTTCATTTCTTCATCAATTAAATTAATTAAATCTTTATCTCAATATGGGAAACAATTAACACATAACTATATGCAAAAGTAAAAACTAGTTGCAAAAATTATGGAATTATTATGATGAATGGTAAATTAGTCAATAAAACTTTTTAAATATAAATTTAAATTAAAAAATAAAAACCATTAATGGAGTTAACGGATTTAGACTTATGTATATATTTTTAAAATAGAAGAGATATTTGTATAATGAAGGCAAGCCGCTGATGTCAAAGCAACAAATCCATGGAAGAAGAATCCAAAGGTTGGTTGCACGATTTAAAAAGGGAAAATTCTAAAAAAAGACAAGTGAAATAAAAAAAAGACAATTCAGTACAGCGAAATCGAAAAATCCCAAATAAATCTATTTTGTACTTTTTTTGGGTAATTACGAAAATGCCATTGAATTTTTCACAACACGAGTTTCGTAATTTACAATATGAGTATCCAAATTAACAACACCAGGTACTACGTATTTACACTGTGAGTTGTAAATGCGTAGTACCTGGTGTTGTGAATTACGAAACTCATGTTGTGAAAAATTCAGTTGCATTTTCGTAATTACCCAAAAAAGTACATAACAGGCTGATTTAGAATTTTCCGATTTTACTGTACTGAATTGTCTTTTTCTTGAATAAATAAATAAATCAATCAAACACAAACAAATCAGTCAACTTCAAGCTATTATTAAGGGATTAGCTCACCTACCATGTAATAAAATATAACATTTACACTAAGCTGTACTGTTTACAAATTAAAAACCACGTGATTTTGTAATCGGAAGAAAAAAACTAGGTGATTTATTTTTTAAAGTTTATGTATAATATATAGGGAAAATGACATCTAAGTTCCAAGGACCAAACTTAATTATAAAAAAGTCCCCTCAAATTGTTGCCTTACCATGAGGTCCCTAGGGACCTTTTATAATTATGTTCATTTGCACAATTACCCTGTTGCCCCTTCCTTGTCCTTTTGTGCAGTGGAGAGAGAAAGAAAAATATTAAAAAATGCGTGGGTACTGTTCACACCGTATGTGAATTTTAACAACTTCGCAGGCCGTTTTGACAACTTCGTCAGTACGTTTTAACAACTTCTCAGGAGGGGGTACTGTTCACAACGCCATAAAATTGTAACAACTTCGCAGGCCATTTTAACAACTTTATAAGCACGTTTTAACAACTTCTCAGGTACGAGAAGTGTTCACTTGCCATGGGAATTTTAACAACTCCGCAGGCCATGATGACAACTCCGTCAGCATGTTTTGACAATTTCATCAACACGTTTTAACAACTTCTCAGGGGGTACTGTTCACAATGCCATAAAATTGTAACAACTTCGCATGCCGTTTTAACAACTTTATAACCACGTTTTGACAACTTCTCAGGGGGTAGTGTTCACAAGCCATGAGAATTTTAAAATGCTCATGAACAGTACCCTTGTGAGAAGTTGTTAAAACGTGCTAATGAAGTTGTCAAAACAAGCTGACGGAGTTGTCATCTCGGCCTGCGAAGTTGTTAAAATTGCCATGGCAAGTGAACACTTCACGTGCTTGAGAAGTTGTTAAAACGTGCTTATAAAGTTGTCAAAACGGCCTGCGAAGTTGTTACAATTTTATGGCGTTGTGAACAGTACCCCCTCCTGAGAAGTTGTTAAAACGTGCTGACGAAGTTGTCAAAACGGCCTGCGAAGTTGTTAAAATTCTCATACGGTGTGAACAGTACCCGCGCATTTTTTAATATTTTCCTTTCTCTCTCCACTGCACAAAAGGACAAGGGAGGGGCAGCAGGGTAATTGTGCAAATGAACATAATTATAAAAAGGTCCCTAGGGACCTCATGGTAAGGCAACAATTTGAGGGGACTTTTTTATAATTAAGTTTGGTCCTTGGGACCTAGATGCCATTCTCCCTTACAAATAAGATTAAGAAAAAAAGTTCTTCCTAATAGATATCACCTGCAAAGACGCTTTTCTGCTTTGATCAAGGAAGGGAGAATTGTAGATCCAGAAAAGAGATGATCTTAAGGCATATAGCTGTATAAGGACGTGAGTGTTGTTTTTCCTCCAAATTAAAGACTGCAAAGATTGTCCTTCAAAACAAATCCATGACTGATAAAACCAGAAATTACCACATTTATATTTTTCAAAGAAAATAGCTCAGTCCTCTTGCACAATTTGGTTGAGATGATCTCCTCTTGATGCGGTTGTCGGAATTGTTATTTCTGTCATGGGAACTGGAAAATGCCAGGTTACAGAAGCTTGAACCATGATCAATTTCTTCAATGACTGAAAGTGGAGATATAGAGAGTCCTTTATGTAACGCTGAATTTCTGTGAAATTAAAGTTGGAAGAACAGGGATACTACCAAACCGTGCAGCTCTAGTGAAAGAACATTGAAGAAAGATATGCTCTAAACATTCTTCTTTGTTACAGCCAAAAACACAGTGACATGAGATGTTTACATGGTGCCTTTTCAAAACATCTATTGCGGGCAAAAGCATCATTCAAAAGCTTCCATATACACGTAGGAGATCTTTCATGGGAAGTGATAATTACCTTGTAATTCCCAGAATTATCCAAATTCCAGATTAATGAATCCATCGATAAAGTGAAGGCAACTGGTGTATTAAGAATTATGGTTGCCACTTATTGTGAATATAAGGCTTTCACAAGAGGAACGTTCCATCTGACTGGAGACCAACAACTATAGGCAGATGCATCAATAGATCCTTCACTGTATGGAGATTAACATCAATTATGGACCCGGCTTGCATAGGCCACACAACGGGTAGTTTAATTTAATTTGTGATCCAGAACCAACCTTCCACCGGAGATGATCTGGAATCAATTCTATAGATTTATGGATGCCTTTCCATAACCAAGAGGAATTATAAGGTAGTTTAACCAATGAGGCACTATTTTGATGAATATATTTACACTTTAGAGTTTCAGCTAAAAGAGATCCAAATTAAGAGCATATTCTCCAAATTTGTTTAGCCAACAGAGAGGTGTTAACATGACTAACTGATCTCAGATCAAGGCCTCCTTCAGAAATGGGTTTAAACAGATAGTCTCTATTCTTCAAATGAATCCACTTTTTGTCACCATTTGACCCCCAAAAGAAATCCACACAACGTGCATCTATTTCATCACAGGTGTATGTAGGCAATCTAAGACGTGACAGAATATGGAGATTAACTCCAGATAAAATATATTTGATGAAAGCCAATCGTGAAGAT
Source organism: Acacia concinna (assembly GCA_037177275.1). NCBI lineage: Eukaryota > Viridiplantae > Streptophyta > Magnoliopsida > Fabales > Fabaceae > Acacia > Acacia concinna. The sequence goes on along the minus strand of JBAGKO010000003.1, from coordinate 12,027,539 downwards.
TGAGATAATAATTCTGCTTTTCATGCTGATGTTCTCTTATCAATAGAATTTAGCACTTGAGAACGGAGGAGATCAGATGTAACTATATTCCAATAGTTATGAAAAAAATCAGCATGAAATCCATCAAGTCCAAGAGCACTATGCGTAGGTAAAGAGAAAACAGCTTCCTTAATCTCTTCTAATGAGAATGGTTGCAACAAAAATTGGAAATCCTTATGAAATATGGTAGGAATTGAAATACCTTGAAAAGTTTCCATCAATGCGCTATAGTCATGTCTTCTTTAGATAGATATAACTCAGTCAAATGGTTCTTTGCCATGAAAGCAATCTCTTGAATATAGCTAGCTTGTCCATGGGTCATTTAACCGTTTCATGAACTTTATTCGATTCTTTGAAGCTCTTCTAGAGACAGATGCATGAAAGAATCCTGTATTTCTTTCTCCTTCGGAAATCGATTTCAATTTGGCACGCTGAGACCAATAGCTACTTTACTTTCACAGTCATATGGAAATTCCAAAGTGTGTCTGAAGTCCGCCATTTGAGTTGCAGTCACAGAACTTAAATTATCAGACTAGGCAACAGATGATGATACCTTCTGAAGGTCAGACTCAACCTCTTTAGTTCTGACTGAAAGATTGTCAACTGAAGACTTACTCCATTGATGAAGCTCCTGTTAAAAATATTAAATGGGCGTGTCACAAGGAATAAGTCTCGTACAGTTTGGGATTACGGGGTTCAAGTAATAAGTATTATTGAACTATTAAAAAAGCTAAGAGGAAGAATAAACTCGCACAATGATGAGCCACATAGAAAATCGGTAATTTCCTCTGTAAGCGAGTTATATGTGAATTGGGCATCTTTTTAAAATAATGGTTTGGGAAAATATAAAAATATAGTTTGATTTTGAATGGCATAATTACTAGATATAGAGATTCTAATATTTAAGCTCCTAAATGCCAATCATGAAGGCTGGACGTTATTAGGAAATTCTTTAATTGATTTAAACATTATTCATTGACATTGATGAGGAATATTGACGTTGATATTTTCCAAACTCATGAACAGATTTCTAGGAGATGACTTTATTAATATTAATATTATGTTTATGGCTTTATGACATGATTATTTCCCAACATCCAAAAACCGATGCTTTGATCCACTCAACATTCACAAATGGAAATTTTATTACATTTAAAAAGGTTGCCCAATGTTAAGCTTTTAGATAAATATATAAGGTGCTTCAAGGCAAAGCGTGCAAGAAGTGATCTTGAGCTCTCAAGTGTCTCTCTTCCGCCTCTAGCGTATTTTAATACCTACTACGTTACATTATCTTCTGTAATTTTGTTTATCCTATTTGCAGGAACGATTCGTTTAATCTTGGGAAGTGCCGCGTCTTATCTGTCGGTAGTCACGGAATAGTTCTTAAGAACAGTGTTCTCGGGCACGACTTGGATTGATTCTGCCTGTGTTTGGATCATTGATTCATTCACCAATTTGGACGTTTTGCTCCTCCCATCGTCATATTTGAGGAAAAAAGAAAAGAACTGATGTTTGGAAGTCCGATGGGTGAAGTCGTTCTGTCAGCCAAATCGTACACTTTTGCATAAGTACCATTTCTATGCTTTTGCACCTGATTGCTGTAATGCAATTTGGGACATTTTTTTTATTTTATGTTATAATTTATTTATTCGGGTTCTAATTTTAAGATTCAGTTGATTTTTTAAATAATCCTAAAAAAACTAATTACTTTATTTTAAAATATTAAAATTTACTTTTTTTTTCAAACTCTTTTCTCTAACTTATGAACTAATATATAATATAATAAAACACAATATGTGATATAATTTAATACCTATTTTGCTTCCTTCACTTTTTTTTAAAAAATTAATTAGGTCTTATAATTAGGACTGAAGGTTGTATAAATATTACAGTATATATTTACATGTAATAAGACTCCCTCTAGTCTTAATTATAAGATCTAATTGATTTTTTAGAGAGATTAAGGAAGCCAAAAGAGCTAAGTAGATCTTATAATTAGGACGGAGGTTATATAAATATCACAATATATTTAAATTTATGTGTGTAATTTATATAATATGATTCATGCCTTTTTCAGTCATTTCCTATCAAAAGTTACTTTTACAAAATTTCAATCAAACAAGATTTACTCTTACATAAGTAATTTATAAGTAACTTCTACAATCTTTATTTCAAACACAAATCAAATTACCCAATCTTACTTTTTTAAAAGTACCGATTGCAATATTTAATCCAAACACATCCTCTATTATTTATAGGTACTGCTACTAATTGGATCTGCACAGAATCAGGAAGAGTTAGAAGATCCATCAAGTTGTGTGACAATCTAAGAGCTACAGCCAATAGCTCCATCAAGATACTATCCAATTTACTCTTGAGTTTGAAAGCATGAGATCCCTGTTAACAATCATTCCAACCAGCCTTAATAACATTATCACATTGCTTGAAATTGAACCAAAAGTCTTCAAACTTTCTAAAATTTTTCCTTCTGTCTTCATCAAACTGTGAGAACGTGATTGGGCTATGATCTTGCAATACTCAAAGTATTAACAAAGGAATCTAGGAAAGATGAAATCCAAAGCTAAATTAACCAAAGCTCTGTCAATTATTTCCAAAACTATGTTATCACCCTTTCGATTATTACAACAAGAAACTGGGGTCCTTTTTGAGGGATCTGAAGCAACTTACATTGCTCAATACAATTTAAAAAACCCCTCATTTCTGAATTATACCCTTTGCAACAAAGTTTATCATTAGTGGACAAAATTTGATTGAAGTCTCCAATTAATAACCATGGCTCATTTATACTATTAGACCAATTTTGTATCCAATTCCAAGGCTTTTTTAACCAAATGGGATGAATAGTACAATAATTAACCAAATGCAATACATGAAAAAAATATTTAAGCATATACTACACTATAAATTGCGGATGACAGAAACAATTTGCATAAATTGCTGAGCATAAGCACGATTTGTTTGTAAAAGAGGGGAGGGAGGTGAGAGAGAGTGGGCAAGTCGTTCACGGTGTAAACAACTTGCCCCCTGACATGTGTTAGGGGCAAGTCGTTCACAGTGTGAACAGTGAACAACTTGCTCAGTCGTTCACTGTGTGAACAGTGAACGACTCTGACCAGTCGTTCACACGTTGAACGACATGCACAGTCATTCAACGCTTGAGCGACATATATGTTAGGGCGCTAGGTTTTTTTTTTCTTTTTGCAGTGACAAAGAGTTCAGGAAGCATGCGTGGTCGGGCACAAATAATTGAGGCTTCACCTCCTTCATTATAAATAGCCTCTCCTTCTTCCTTCTTTCATTCTTATGTGTGGTGGGTTTTATTGTTCTTGCACTCCCAGCCTTCTTGCTTTTGTGTGTGAAAACTTCTTCATTGTTCCTGCACTCTTAGGCTTCTTTCTTTGTGCGTGAAAATTTGTTGGTTCATCCTACTAAGAACACTTATTCTTCTACAACATTTCCAACTTCCTCCTTCATCTTATTCACACACACCTCCTTCTTCAACTTACCATTTTTTCTTACTCTACACTGGTGTTTAGTAGTTCTGGATATCTATAATCATAATAAGTAATGTTGTATAAAATTTCTTTAAGTTGTATAGTTTGAAATATTTTTGATTATTTTAGTAACTAAAATATTACTTGTTATTTTATTTGCAGGCTTTCTGTATTGTTGAGGAACTTGAATGATAAAATAGGAGCCTAATATTTAATTGTTCATTGCTACAAGGTAAGCTCGATTCTTTTGAGGATTTGTTGTAACAGTTGTAAATATGTTATTTTGTATAAACCAAAAATTAGCTATGATATGTAGAAAGAATTTTTGAATATTTGTACTTAATACTATTCAACTGTGATATGGTTTTTTTCATACATGTTAAAATGTCACATATATTAGATACAACTAAAATAAGTGAAAATATTCTCAATGATAAGATCAATTGGTGACAATATGTTATAGAAGGATAGTGAAGAATATACTGTTATAGGGAACTTATAAATTGATTTTTTTATTATAATACGTTAGCTAAATTTTATATTCTGATTCAAGGACATACCATTATATGATCGTGCTATATTTGAATTTTAAACAATCCATATTCACATAGGAAACCTGGATTTTGGAATAACATTAGTTTTGGAAAAAGGATCATCTGTAACATGGAATATATCCACAGTTTGAGTAATTAATAGTACAAAAATTAAATAGAAGATAAAACACATTTGTGTGTAGAGAAATTTAGAAGTCTTATTGTATAAATTGAGGTGGATGAGTTTGTGTCAATTTATTTGCAGTCGATTATTAACTTGTAATGATGCATGAATTAGGAAACATAATGGATGATAGAAAGGAGAAGGTGTGTAATTTGCGAATGGACAAATTTGTGATGGGCCTTCTGGTGTAACCTTTGAGTGTGATAGTGTGAAAGTAATAAAAGTTGACCCACATATAAGTTTGGACGGACTAAAGAAATTGATTGGTAGGAAGTGAAAACTTGGTCCCAATCAGGTTGTCACGAACCTAGTATATAGATATCCTACATGGTTAAATCCGCCACACTACTGGCGATATGATTTGAAAGATGATGCGGATGTGGAAGAAATATGGGAAATGACTCGATCAGTACCAACTTACACAAAATGTGCGGAGTTGTATGCCAACATATGTGATTTATCGTATGATGACAATGTTTAGTCACAACGGATGATGAATTTTGGTGGAAATATGCTTCCATCTAGTAGCAACAACATTAACGTAATGCAGGAGTAGGAGGGACACGTGTTTACAAATGAAGAGCAACATTTCCACTCATTTGAGTCTCCCCTAATGAGTGATACTAGTAGACCAACACCTTCTCTGCCTCATGTAGAAGACATTGTTAGTGAGGATGAGGATGAGGACGAGGATGAATATGATTATTTCTTGAGCGGTGTTGACGAGGATGATGATGAAGATAGTGATGATGACCATGAAGTGAGAAATGACCAGAACAAGCGTGCAATTGCCTTCCTATCGTAAATTCATGATGAGAGACATGTGCCACATAAGTGCGGTCATTTAGAACAAGGTCTAAATTTTAGTGACACTGAAGAGTTCTTCATTGGAAAGAGGTTCACCGACATCTGAGTGTTGAGACGTGCAATCAAACTATACTCTATTTGAGTGCATCATACATTTAGGGTATATGTTAGCTACAAAAAGTATGAAGAATACCGGTGTATACATTATAGAGAAAGTTGCAGCTGGAGAGTTAGGGCTTGTAGGAAAGAACATAGAAACTTCTGGGAGATCACAAAATACAATGGTCTCTACACATGCTTGAACACATCCTTGACCCAAGACCATATGAAGTTGGATTCTGATGTGATAACATCTTGTATTGTGCTATGGTGACTGACAAGCCAGATGTGAAAGTGTCACAAATAATTGAGCGAATGCAAGGCATGTTTGGATACACTGTATCGTACATGAAAGTGTGGAAGGCCAAATAAGTAGCTATTGCTACTGTTTTTGGGAACTGAGAGAGCTCATGTTCACTACTACCAAGGTGCTTAGCTGCAGTTGAATACTTTATGCCTGGGTCGTATATTAAATTTTCCAATAAGCAAACGAGTGAACTTGATTCAAAAGGTCAACCTGTTGAAGTGTTCTATCGTGTGTTTTGGGTATTTAAACCATGAATAGCCATATTTCCATACCTAAAACCAATCGTACAAGTCAATGGCACATTCTTATATGGAAAATATAAGGGTATATTGCTCATGGCCATATCACAAGATGGCAACCGAAATGTTGTTCTACTTACATTTGCGATAGTTGAAGGGAAGACAAGCTCTATGTGGTCATGGTTCTTATACCTCATTCATCGTGTTGTGGTAAGAGATGCAGTGGACATATGCTTAATTTTAGATAGAGATAAATCAATTTTGTCAGTTGTTTCCAATCCCCAAGTTGGATGGCAACCACCACAAATGCATCATGTTTTGTGCTTACGGCACATGGCATCAAATATTTGCATCGTACACGGAACAAATTGGTTGAAAGGGAAGTTCATAAATATTGGTGAGATGACAACAAGCTTCATGCTATAACTATATTATTATATTAAAATGCCTAATATGATAATTACAATTTGTAGGGTATGCATACGAAAGTCATATGGTAGACTCCCAATTGGTAGAGATTGCATTGCATCATGCACCTGCAGCTCGATGGATTGGAGCAATCCTAAGAGAGAAATGGTCTAGTCAAGGCAACGATGTATATTCAATAACTATTTTGTCAAATGATCTCAACAAATGCGTGCACAAATTATGGCTGGCCAAGTCTTTTTTGAGACACTAACAAATAAGTTGGACATAGTGACTCAGAAGGCGCCCGCATGTGTTGTCCGTCAGTTTGACAAGAGAGTAATGATGTTTGAAGTCATTGAGCCACACAATGTGCTATCCCATCAATTTGGAAGGTGTTCAAAGGTCAACTTGGTTGAACATAAATGCGATTGTGGAGAGTTTCAAGCAGAACGATTCATGCATGCATGCCGTTGCTTCTTGTGCATGAGTAGGCATTGACCATTTACAATTCGTCCATCACGTGTTTAGATTGGAAACCATGATGTATTGGCCACAAATGAATTGTCCTACTCTGATTCCTGATCCAGTAACTATATGGGAAAAAGGTCATCCGCACAACAATGAATGATGTATTTGACCTTCAAACAATTTATACTAAATGAATGATGTATTTACATTCGCATATTAAACCTTCCATATCGTTTTGTTTGTGCTTTCAAATGCTTTTTATTATGTCCAACTATTTGTGATCGTGCATTATAGAGCTTAGCTATTACGTTTATATATTTTTTCCATTAACCCATGCAGGGACGTTATAGAATGGTACACCATCAGCGACGCACCATGAACCCTGGGCCAGAAGATCTGTCCTTGTTGTACCTGCAAGGCCAGCATATTTCTTAACGTGTATGGAATGAAAATGTGAGTACAATGACTTGACTACAACTATTAATTACTAACAAATGTCACTGACTCTGTCCACTAGTTAATTGCAGCTAAACATGATTCTTTAGATTTGGCATGCCTTGCGTTCTACTGAAATGGTTGCCCCGCCACTTCAAATGATTGAGTACCAAAGACAAGCAAGCTTTTACGGAGCTGCATGACTATTATCATTCAATTACTATCAAAGTTTAGTCTCCACCATAGTTGAACAGTGGCGCCCTGAAACACATACCTTTCACACCACCCGCGTAGAGTGTACCAAAACACTACAGGATGTCTCCATACAATTATGTCTTCCGTGTGAAGGGCTCAATGTTATTGGGAATATCAACCTAAATTGGTTTACTCTCTGTGAGATGCTATTAGGTATTAGACCACCTGCAGATAAAGTAGGTGGCCAAAGACTAAAACTAAGTTGGTTGCAAGAGCACTTCCAGGATCTACCAGCTGATGCCACTGATGAACAGGTGCAACGATTTACACGAGCCTATATACTTAGGTTGATAGGTGAATTCCTGATGCCAGATAGATAAGGAAATCTCATGTATTTAATGTACCTTCAGCTCCTCATTGATTTCGAAACAGCTGGAAAATACAGTTGGGGATCGGCGATGTTGGTCAACCTTTACAGGGAGCTGTGTAATGCTACTAACCCTGCAGAGTTAAATATTGGAGGGTGCTTGTCGTTAGTACATATGTGGGCCTGTGATCACTTCCCTACGATACCACCACGACGACCTCTGTATCCAAACCTGCAAGTACATATATATAATCTGTTACCTCAGTTGGGATTCAAGTATTGTAAACTTCACCTATGAAATGTCTCATTCGTACATAATTAAATATATAGAAAATCTGATGTTACTTTCTTTAATTATAGGTGACAACGTGTGAAACATAGTTCTCATCCAGTTGAACATACTTTGCTTTGATATAGGAGTTTCTTCAACAAAATGGCGGATGATGAAATCATTTGGCAGCCATACCAACTTGCTGAGGCTCAACAGTTCATTCTAGATTATTGCTTTCAAACATCAGAAATATGGCTTGCCTCTATTCCTCTTATATGTTTCAATATTGTAGAGTGGCATTATCTAAATCATGTGCTACGCCAGTTTGGTAGGCAACAATCAATTTCACGCCCACCTGTTTGCCTACAAAATATTCACTCATTAGAACTATGGGGTAGAACGGAGACAAATTGGTTGGACTATCATGGAGACTACATTAATTTATGGCATGGTTGGTCACATGCTATTGATTCTGCTCCAGTGGCACACGATAACCTTCAAAGGAATTCGGAGTACATGAGATGGTACTGGAGACATACAAGACGATGGATTCAACTAACAACTGGCGACACTGGTTGCGCAGTTAGTTCTTCTTTTTGTGGGTCATCAAGACATGCTTTTTCTTTCACAATAACTATATTATAACCCTATATGTTGTTATTTATCTCGTCGGACATATCAGAGCGGCTATACAGGTTAGCAGTCACTGAGTGTGACATATGCCCCAATTCTACCTTTATTGAATTTTGTGATCAAGTTGCTGAAGATCAACTCAACATTATGCTTGCGCTCATAGAGGAGCGGTTTACCATTACTCCTGAACCTACTCCTTCAGCAAGTGAGCTGCCTCAGCCACACATTGCTTATGAAAGGCCAACCAGGCGACATCATGACTACTTGTCTACCCAACCTCTGGTTGTGGCTGAAAATGTTACAACCCCACCAAGAGGTCCAGATTTCACGCAACCTTATTACGTGTCACCTCTAAATTGTTCTCGGCTACATACAACACTCCTTCAACTTTTGACCATGGTAGGCCATTAGA
>JBAGKO010000003.1:11994280-12018527 GCA_037177275.1 Acacia concinna | reverse complement strand
GTTGAAGATTTTCCTCAAGGAAACCACCCTACACCATTCTTTTGAAAATATTACACCTGCCTTGAGGTTGAAGCACACCCTTGAGGGTCTCTTTGATTTTTGCACTTCTGTTTCAGTTTTGATGCTTGATACCTTAAGGGTCTAGAAGGTCCTCGAGGCTGACTTCCCTTTCTGTCAATAATTTTTCCTGATAGCCTCAGGGTTGTTGATTAACCTCAAGGTAATTACATACTTCCTTCTTCTGTTTTTGGCATATTTCCCTTAAGGTTCTGAAGTATACTTGAGGCCACTTCTTTAACATTACAAATGCTCCTGCAAAACAAATTTTCTACTACTCTGATGCTTAAATTAGTAATCATCAAATAATTAATAATAAAAAAATTAAGATCTAATTTACAATTCATTGGGATTCAACATTCTCAATTCTCTTCTTATATGGAGAAATTGATCTTTAGCAAATGGTTTGGTGAAGATATCCGCAAGTTGCAAATGAGTAGGAATGAACACCACCTTCACATCTTTCTTTTGGACATGATCTCTTATGAAGTAATGTCTGACATCAATATGCTTGGTTCTTGAGTGCTGCATCACATTCTTTGCCAAGCTAACTGTGCTTGTGTTGTCACAATAAATGGGAATTTCCTTGAGGTTGATTCTCAAATCTTATATTTGCTACTTCAACCATAACACTTGAGCACAACAACTTGATGCAGCCACATATTCAAACTCAGTTGATGATAACGATACTATATTTTGCTTCTTGCTGAACCAAGAGACCAATGAACCACCAAGAAATTGACACTGTTCACTTGTACTCTTCATATCAATCTTGTAACCAGCATGATCTGAATCAAAATAGGCTATTAGATATTCTAAACCTCATTTAGGAAACCAGATACCCAATTCTGAAGTGTCAATAAGATATCTAAAGATTCTCTTTACTGTTTCTTAGTAAGACTCCTTGGGAGTAGCTTGATATCTTGCACACATGCCTATACTAAATTGAATGTCTGGCCGGCTTGCTGTCAGGTAGAGTAGTGAGCCAATCATTTATCTATACTTGGTGATGTTGAATCAGCTCCTTTCACATCTGCATCTATAAGAGTTGTTGAACTCATTGGAGTATCTACGCCATTGGCTTGATCCATTCCATACTTCTTCAAGAGTTCCTTGAGATACTTGGTTTGAGAGATGAAGATGTCATCCTTTATTTGTTTGATTTTCAAACCAAGAAAGAATGTCAATTCTCCCATCATGAACATCTCAAACTCACCCTGCATAATTTTGGCAAACTCTTGACAAAGATTTTCATTAGTAGCACCAAATATAATATCATCAACATAAATTTGCACAACTAACATATCCTTTCTAGTGTGTTTGATAAAAAGGGTAGTATCTACTTTTCCTCTAACAAATTCTTGATCCAATAGAAACTTACTCATCCTTTCGTGCCAAGCTCTTGGAGCTTGTTTTAACCATTTTAAGTTTAAACAAATGGTCTGGTTTTGAAACGTCTTCAAAACCTGGAGGTTGTTCAACATATACCTCTTCCATAATGTTTCCATTTAAGAAGGCACTCTTCACATCCATTTGATAGATTTTGAAACCTTTTATACATGAAAAGGCTAAGAGAACTCGTATGGCTTCCAATCTTGCAACCGGAGCATATATTCCCTCATAATCAATACCTTCATCTTGATTATAGCCTTTTGCAACAAGTCTTGATTTAATTCTTACAATAATAGCATACTCATCAAGTTTGTTTTTGAATACCCATTTTGTTCCAATCATTGGATGATCTTTTGGCTTGGGTACCAAATCCCAAACTTGATTTCTTTCAAATTGATTCAACTCTTCTTGCATTGCAATCACCCGATCATTATCTGATAAGGCTTCATCAATGCTAGAAGGTTTAATCTTAGATATAAAAGCTAAAAAACTGACTTCATTCATGATTCTTTTCCTAGTTTTAACACCTTCTTCAATATTTCCTATGACTTTATCAATAGGATGATTTTTGTTAAAACGCCAAGCTTTTGGTTGATCTTTTTTAGAAATGGGAGAAGAATCATTTTTATCATTATTTTCAATAGATGGAATGGGTTCATTTGAAATATTTAAATCACTAAGTTTTTGAACAAGATCAATTTCTTCTTCACTTGATTTTGTCAGAGACCCATTTTCATCAAACACAACATGTATGGATTCCTCAATTGTACAAGTATGCTTATTATAGACTTTATAAGCCTTACTTCTACTAGAATAACCAAGGAATATACCTTCATCAAATTTAAGATGTGGAGGTGCGCTATATTTGACTTTCTTCCTTTATACAGCTCATAGGGTGTCTTTCCAAGTATTTTCCTAATGTAGGCATGATTTGAGATGTAGCATGCTGTGTTCATTATATCAGCCCAGAAGACTTGTGAAACTTCTTTCTCGTTTAGCATTGCCTGTGCCATTTCAGTGAGCTCTCTATTCTTTCTTTCCACAATTTCATTATGTTGAGGAGTTCTTGGTGCTGAGAAATTATGGTCAATCCCGTGCTCCTCACAAAAGTCTCCAAATACTTGGTTGTCAAATTCTCCACCATAATCTGTTCTAATAGACACAATTGAACAACCTTTCTCATTTTGGATCTTTCTAGCAAATATAATGAATTCATCAAAAGTTTTATCTTTGAATGGCAAAAAGGTTGTCCATGCAAACCTTGAGAAATCATCAACAATAACCAAAGTATACAAATTTCCTCCAAAACTTTTCACTCTTATTGGACCAACCAAGTCCACGTGAAGAAGTTGAAGAGGTTTTTCAGAAGATACAAAATTCTTTTGTTTGAAAGAGGATTTAGTTTGTTTTCCCAATTGACATGCATCACAAAATTCTTTTTCATTAAAGTTCAATTTTGGGAGACCCAAAACTAAATCTTTCTTGATCAATTTATCTAATTGTCTCATATTAACATGTGACAATCTCTTATGTCATATCTAAGACTCTTCTGATTTGCTAATAAGACAATTCATGCTAGAATCAGAATCCATATTGAGAGTATAACAGTTACTGTCCATTGCAGCTCTCAATTTGATCTTGAGATCTTCCTTTTTGATCTGGAGGTCATCTTTGTTGCCAACCAAACACTCCTCTGAGTCAAATATGATCTAGTTGTTATTGTCCGCACTTTGACTCACACTTAGAAGATTGTGGCAGAGACCTTCCACATCATATACATCCTTGACTAAGGTGGCCATTTGATCTCCCCACTTCTCCAATTCCAACAATCTTTCTGCTTTGATTTCCACCAAAGCTAACTTTGCCTCCATCTTTAGATTCTATTGTGACAAATTTGCTTTTGTCACTCATCATGTGTCTCGAGCATCCACTGTCAATGTACCACTTGTCTCGTCTAGATGCTCTTAGACATACCTGCATGTCACAACTCATTTCTTAGGTACCCAAGTCTTTTTGAGTCCTTTAATGTTAGCTGTCTCACCCTTAGGAACATAAGATCCCTTAGGTACCTATTTGTAGCCTTTAACCAAACCATGCTTTTTCAAACTACATGAGGAAGTGTAATGTCATTTTCTGTTACATTGATTACAAAATGCAAATGTTGAGGTTCCTTCATGTGCAATTGCTGAGGTTCCTTAGTAATATCCCAATTTTTGGAAACTCTTTAAGTTATAATAAGATTAAAAATCTTATTATTTTATGTGAAATTTTTGGAGTAATTTATGAAGGGTGAATTTCTAGGAATTTCTATATGAAATTTATACAGTAAAAGCTCAAATTCATAGAAATTCTAGAAAAAATAGTAAACGTTGGAATTAATGACTATGAATGATTGGGGAAAACTTTTGGATTATTTAAAGACTGATGAAAGTCATATTGGAATTTTTAGAGACAATTGATATTCGGCTTTACTAAAAATTCATCTGACCTGTTACAATTTCTTTTGAAATTAAAATTAACTGAGATGACAATGATGAAGCTAAAAATATGGTGAATAAAAGTTGAGGCAATAAAGTATTATTCTCCTACATGTACCTGCAAATATGTTGTACATTAGATATATTATATTTATTTTCCTCCATCTCCACATACACAAGAAAATGAAAAGAGACAAATGAAGCTTTCCACGGTTTTTACTTTACTCTTATTTCCCTCAACCTTCTAATTGCCATTTCACGGAAGCTATACTCTTAGTTCCTCACGGCTTTTCAATATCCAAGAGCACAGACAATGGTTTCGGTTTCTTCTCCAACGGTCCCTTCGGTTTCAGCTTTTAAGTGGATTAATGGCATTTCATTTGATGCCCTCGGTTGCAAAGAGAATCAGAGTGAGAGAGAGTTCCATTCTATTTCGATGTTCAATGAAGCAAGCAAAAACAGTGAGAGAAAGGTTTAGACTGAGAATTAGAGTGCAGCAAATCTCTTCCTCACCCCATTTCTTTCAGTCTCGGGAAAGCAAGGTAGAGAACCAGAACGTGAGACAAAGAATCAGAGCTTCAATTGCCATCAGAATCACTGCACACAACCGGTGAGTATTTCAATTTCAGTTTTACCTTCAATGTTCTAATTCTGAAAATGGGTTCTAGAATTGATTTTGAGAATGGGAATGTTTGCTTCTGTCCGAAAGTATGTTGGAGTCTGGAATTGGATGTGTTCCTTGGAATTTCTATTTCTGTCCGAAAGTATACTGAAATTGTCTAATGGAAACCGTGAATGTGATGTTTTTTGAGAATGGGTATGGCTGAAAGAATTTGTTCGAATATATGACTGAAAACTAAATAGGAATGTATTCTTTTGAATTATGGGAATCAAATGAGAATACGAAACTGTATGTGTATGTCTGAACTGAGAATATGTTGAAGCTTTGGTTCTGATTTTGTTCGAATGTGATTGCTGGAAATTATGGAAATTTGTGATTCTGTCAGTGAGGATTGCTCTGTTTCGTGTAAATATTTTATGAGGCAAATGATGACCAATTCCCCTGAAATTTTACAATGATTTAGAGGACTTAAAAAAATTTCAAATGAGTCCTATTTTGTGTATTTTGGTTCTGTCAATAGGAAGATATAATTTTTGAAAGTTGAAGTTACATTATGGAATAATAATCCTGATGATAGAGAATGATTTGCTTGAAAACCTATGCAAATGAACTTGGATTCTCATGAAATGTTATGTGGAACAAATAGATATGTAAAGCTTTAAAATAAGCTTGGACCCATATCATTTGGAGTTTTGTAGGATGAGTTATGATTTTGTAAGTCATAATGCATTTCTGGAATGTATGTCTGTCTGCTGAAATTTATATCTTCGAAACTATATTCAAATGATCATGGATGGTCATGAAATTTTATGTGAATGTAATAGACATATGAAACTTGATAATGGGCTTGGAACCAGGTCATTTGGAAATTTTTGGAATTAGTTATGGTTTTTACAAATTTCCCCTGTCTGTCTGGAATGATTTTGGCAGTATAGCTTCATGTGATATTTTGACAGATCAAACCAATTTCGTTTGCTATGAAATTTATGAGCTAAAATTATACATTATAAGGTTTAAAATAAGTCCAAGATCATAGCAAATGGATGTCTGTAGTTAAAGATGTGAATTTTTGAAGTTAGGGTCAGAATTAGTGAAATTCCAGCAAGTTAAGTTAAGGTTATATGTATGTTCTGAATAGTTGCTTATACCTTATTGGTGTGACTAGGATTTGATAAGTTTGGAAGAGGTCCTTAGAAGGCAAGGACTTGAAAAGCCAAAGGAGAAGATTAAGGTTAAGGCTAAGGCTAAGGTGCAAGGTAGCAATGTTATATGATTTCTTTTATCTTGCTTGCTTGCATTTTTCTGTGATGATGCACATGTTATGTTTAAACTTATGTCTTGCTTTGTTTTGTTGTCATGAAAATGATAACTATGTTATGTTTTCATGCTTGACATGTAAATGCTATAGCTATTGTTTTTATCAGGTGCATTAAGTTTATGTTGCCATAGGGTATACAAAGCATGTAAGCTCTCATATTAGTTTATGCTTGTCACATAGTTGCATGCTTGTATTGATATTAGAATTGTGTTAACTTGCTATTGGGATTCACAAGAATCTCACCCCCCCAAATTTAGAATTGTGTTAACTTGAAGTGAAGGTCTTCTTACTCTGACCAAATTTATCTCCTAACCCTTTCATGAAACTCAACCACAAAACTAACAAAAGAAACAATAGAAGTGAAATGCTAACCAATATAAGCATCTGGACTTATCAAAATACTCAGAAGAAAGAAGACTCAACTATTAAAGTAACTAATGATAGAGCTATTAGGGAATTTTCTAAATAACTATTTAAGTTGAAATACACGGTATTTATTAGGATTAGAGTTCAGCATAGTTGATAGTTCCATAATTTATATTTGTGGGGAGAATTTCAGTAGAGGACCCCTATAGGATTAAATAAGTCTAAAAATACATTGCAGGCTTTGAGAACTAAGATAAAATAAACTTGTTATGAAAAATGACTAAAATAACCCTGCTTAGCTCCTTCTTGTCAATATTTTAATTGACTCTTTCCAATTTCATAATGAAAATGCAAATGGATTTGTTATGACTCTTACACAACATTTGATTTTATTTACTCATGCTTTTTAAAACACTAATCTGATTTGTCAATTTCATAATTCCTACATGTTAGTTAAATAACTAACTCTAGACAAATTTTAGAATGAGAATGTAAATACTTTTGCTATGAACCTTATACAACTTGTGATTTTAGTTACTCATGCAAATTTTAGATTTTATTGGTCTCGATTTGAAAATAAAATGTTACAGGAGTCCTTTACTGAATTCTTCTTAATTTATAATTGGGAAGGTCTTTTTCTTCCTTTTCTTTTTCATAAGCATCTGCAATGGACTTTTAGGAGATAAACTGGTTGGGGAGGCCAGCAGAATTGTTGTTGGTTGAAGCTTACCTAAAAGCACTAGATAATGTATTCAGTGGAGGCAAAGTATATGAAATTAATTCTGTTGAGGTAAGCTTTTAAGAGATTTTACTTTATAAAGTTTAAGCTGTGGCAAATGAATTTGTGGCATGACTAAAAGTTAAGAGGCCAATCTTGGTTAATTAAAAATACTAGTGATTACTATATTGTTCCTCAGCATCATTAACTAATGCAATTTTTTTTTTATATATCAATTAACTAATGCAATTTTACTTTCATCACTTGTGCCATAAGAAATGCATTTGCTTTTCCTTGTATGTAAATGATGTGTGTGTGTGTAATATCTTTTTCAGCCCTAGTAGAACTTATTCTTTTGATCATTGGGAGAGTTTGTTCTGTTTTAAATTTTTGGATTGTAACTAGATGTGTGCCTCCTATATTGCGCAAAGTCTAAGGACTTACAGTGACAACTTCTTACAGTTGAACATGGGGTAAGTTTACTTATTTTAAGAGGAAGCCCAATATGTAAGAACTGGCATAGAAATGTGAGCAGGGGTATTTGTGGGAATTGCTTGTTGACAATTAGATAGTATAGTTGAGGGTTTAAGGCGTGGGTTGAACCAGGGTGAGAGGTATCCAATTACAGAGTAGAAGTGTGGAGAGCATGTACCTCTCGAAAGTAAAGATTGCCACTTCCTTTTCCCTTGTTCAGCATTTTCCTCTATAAGACTACTTTCTATGGAGTTGTTTCCTTCAGCTAAATAATACATTTATGAAGTCATTTTCCATTTTCACCATAAGCATCTGACAACACAATCTTTTGAAAAAAGATCAATTTCAATAATTTTGTTGAATTAGCCCAAACGTCCGTCTCTTTTTCTATGTGGTGGTTCTCCTTCCAACTTTATACTAAACAATAAGGTCAATTTAACGAAATTTTCGCTATTTTTAAGAGAGTGTTTCTAATTTTGCACCCTTTAAAACTTAATTGTATCAGATGCTCTTAACAGAAAACTTCATTAAAATTGCACTTTAACCTCATAAATTATGTCGTTTCGCTGTCATGCTTTTGTTCTACATGTCTCGATTTAAATTTTTGTGGAATGATGCTGATGGACTAAGTCTGTGTTTAATTGTATTCCTTTACTTACTCAGTACATATAATGGGTCCTAAAATGCATGTTTTGTGTTATACTGATCAGAGGGTGAAGGTCCTGGAATTGAAGCTGCAAGGTGGAAAGAACTATTCAAAGATGCAGAGTCCCAGTAACTACAAACACTCGCTGTGTATAACAAGGAAAATTGAGAATTATTATGTTGTTTGTTTTAAAGAGCTGAAGACAAAACAATCTAAACATTTGGATTTTTGAATCTTAGCAAGTAAAAAAAATCAATGACAAAAACAAGTTTTTTTTAAATAGAGACCTGATCTTATTTAATAAGTGAATGTGAGGATTGGCCTATTTTCCCTTTCATCAGTCTGTTATCCTTTTTTTTGTTTTGGGTATGTTGTCTCCGGAGGCCCAAAAGGAGGTTGAGCCCATTTTGATGACATTATTGAGTATTGACCCCTATACATAATTAACATAAAATTCTATAAATCAATATGAATATGAAAATCCATATATTTTTTTATTGCTGACAATATGAAAAGAAATGAATATAAGAATATTGAGACTACAACAAACAATAAATCCTCAATAGTCAACCATCTTTTCACACTCATCCAGTCAACACATTAAAAAACATATTCTCCAAATTGAATTATACTCAATGACACAACAAAGAATTTTTCAGGAAAAAATTATGAGAAATTAGAAACAACTTACGATGACAAAATCAATCATCAATCATATTACCTCGATCACAAAACATAAAACCAAGAATTTTGTGCCTTAAGTTACTTGGAACTAGTGGCGGAGGCAGTGTTGGAGAACAATGTAAATCTGCTCATTAATCAATCATCAATCACCTTGATCACATAATATACAACTAAGAATTTTGTGCCAAAAGCTTCTGGGAATTGGCGGCGGCGGCGGTGTTGGCGTTGGTGCTGATGTTGGCGGAGAACAATGTGAATTAGCACATTCAATAATTTTAGATCCATCGACGCCATCTTGCTTTGCCTTCTCACTCTCACTTATGAAGAACTCGAGTGCTTCTTTAACATAATTCACTGCATCTGCAACGTTCAAACCCTCCACTAACTTATGAGGGTAGATATCTTTCTCATGATCACCATTTAGAGTTGCTGCTAGCTGCACTAATTCTACTTGAAAATCACTTAATTCTGCTTGTTCATTTGCAGCAGCCTCTCTTAGTTTCACTGGCTCTGGCAAAGTTACTGCATATTTATTGCAACAAGAGGTTTAATGTATATATGATATTTTTCAAATTCGAATTGCTTGAAAGCAAGACATATGTACAATTTATTAGACTTTGTTGGCTTCTCTACATAGCAGATCATTTACATATTTATGAGCAAAATTGAGAGAAGGTGATATTTTAAATTTAAAACCTATATAGTTTTCTTCAAATTGTTAGGATTTTTCAATCCAAAAAGGTGAGCTTTAGCGCATCGCTAAGGTTGCTTCCATATGATGTGGAAGTCACATGTTTAGAAGGTCGAAACAGCTTTCCCTCAGTGGGGTAAGGCTACCTCACCACCCTTTTTGTCATGATTTTTGGTCTAATTTTGGGTTCCGTTCAATGTTTTCCAATTCTAGTCTAATCCATATCAACTATGAAAATGGCTTTCTAGTTCAAACTAAGCCGCCAACAAATCTAATCAATTGATAGTTTAACCAGTCAAACTATCTGATCTATCTAATTGTTTAGTCATTGGATGCTAGAAAATCTATAAATTTAACATGATCTTCTTGAGCTAAATAGTTAATTAGAGTAATTACCTGGACAATCAGTTCGTGGGGTGGATCGAGTTAAGAGGACCTCAAAGGTTCCAGCCCATGCATCACGTTTTGTCAAGAACTCAGGTAGCTTAAATATCTTCTTCACAGTTGCTGGTATAGATGAATGCTCATACTGTGATGTTGCCTCTGGCCCAGACGGTTTGTGCAACACTGCAACATTATTATTCATTCATTTCTATTAATTTTACATATCAAACATTAAAGCCACAAGACTCTCTTGAACAAGACGAAAACAAATAGTAATAGTAAAAATGGTAATTTTAATGAAGTCATAAATTAGTATTCCTCCTATTCTTAATATAGGACCTCACTGTAGAGTTAATCTTTGTCTTATATATAAGACTTATTTTTGCATTTGTCACTTTTTTCTTAATTTACCCATAGTGATTTCTCTCAACCATAATCAAGTAAAAAAAAATTAAAGAAATTAAGGAAGATGATTAAGTGTTGTAGAAAAAATATGTCATATTAACTTCATTACTTAATTTCCTTAATCTAATCATATTAGATAAATATATCTTATATTAATGACTAAAGGAAGTATTTTGTATTAATGGAAGCATCTATCGATCTTACACACCTGTGCCACGCTCAATCCAAGGAGATATGAAGAGTGCCGGAACCCTAACACCAAGGCGATCAAATTGAAACTTAAAAGGATCTGGACCAATGATACCGTCTGGGCTAGGGACTCCGGTCACCGGAGTCGGAACATGGTCAAAGAATCCCCCGTGTTCATCGTAAGTGATGACGAAGAGCATTTCATTCCATTGAGGGCTTGATCTTAGGGCTTCATAGACTTCTTTGATGAAGTGTTGGCCCTTGGAGACGTCGTGCGAAGGATGGTCGTCATTGCTGGGGATCGATCACACGTCCCAGTACCTTTGCTCCAATACGACATAGTTTGGGAGCTTTCCTTCTGCACAATGCTTTTTGAACTCTAAGTCGAACGAGTGGAAGTTGTCAATGTTCTTAAGCTTCCTCAGGTTCCTGCCATATTGCGACATTCATGATAAACCATTTGATACGTGAAAGCAAAAGGATTCTTTCCCCTTCAAAGATTGATGTCTGAAATATATAGTATTCCGATCTTTTAAGTTCTATAATTAAAACTTATATTCAGGTCAAAAAAAAAAATTCACATTATCTTTCACATTTACATTTTTTTTCCCCTCAAACTACACTATATTGATGGCATATACTTTTTTTCCCCTATGAATATTGATAGCATATTCTGATGGACATATTGAATAGGGATGCTTAGTTTTCGGAGAGGAGTATTTTAAGAAATCAAATATATATGAGTATTACAAATAAAAAAAAACTTTTTAATTTATATAAATTTGTTATCTAGTTCTTATCTATTATCATACCCCAACTATCACGTATCTCTTTTGCAAGTAGTAATAATTAATAAATTTTCCATAAAATAAAAATGCCCGTAATTTATCTAATTTAAATTTTTGATAAATTATACATTTGATGTTATAATATTTCTTAATTTTTATAATTTGACAATTTATTTAAGAGTTCAAATCTTATAAACTCAAAAGATACTAAAAAATGTGCTTTTGTTTCAAACATGATAATGTTCAAAGTACAGAACTGGACGTTGTACCAAATAATGTATAGTTATTTCAAATAAATTTAGTTAGTCCATATGTAAAAAATTAAAAGTTTCATGATTTTCGTCAAATTAAAATAAATTATTCATACTTCATGAGATTCCTAAGTTAGATAAATTTTATAATAATATTCTGTTGCATGAAATTTAAGAGTATTTAATATAATACTATAGAGAAACATTTGAAGAATGGAGAATATCTACAACCCCTCTCTAAAATATACTTGAGAAAATTCCAGAAAATACCATGTAAATGGTAAAAAGATAATTTAATGCTATGAAATATAAAAATCCCATATCAGTCCTTAGTAGGAATTTGAAATTTTTGGAATCTTAAAATTTTGTGAAATTACATAAATGCCATTAGATTTTCACAGTAAAAGTATCTAAGTTCACAGCAACAGAGGCATTTAAGTAATCTGTTCACAGCTTGAATACAAATTACCTAAATGCCTCTATTGCTATGAAAATATATTATCTTGCTATGAAAATTTAGGAGCATTTACGTAGTTTCACAAAATTTCAATATTCTAAAAATTTTGGATTCTTATTAAAGACTTACATGAGACTTTCATATTTCACTATTCTAAATTTTCTTTTTACTATTTTTATGGTATTTTTCTAAAATTTGCCTTTGTCATTCATTCAGCAAATAATAGTGAACCCAAATCCATTGATCAAACTTCAAACAACTATATTAGAATCCAGGCCGAAAAAAAAAACTATATTAGAATTCTTAAATTTAAAAGGGTGAGTTATATAAAAAGAAAACTATATACACACACATGAGATATTTATTTCATAATTTTATACAGAGTTTCTATAAACAATAAAAATAAATAAATAAATCGTTATTCCTTTAAATTAACTCAAATAACCCGAAAATTATAACATTTATGATTGCATAACTGCTTTATCTTTCTTTCTTTTTTTCCATCCATACTGCTCTATCACATCTACTACATTATCCAGCAACATTAAATATTTTATTTTACAATTTATCCTTATTAAATTATCAAAATATGTCATGGTGGAGTATGGAGATGCGATTGATGAAGAGAGATATAGTTAAGAATTAAGATTATAATAAAATATAATTAAAATAATTTTAGAATGTTATAACAATTAACGTTTGAGCCGGCCAAAAAAAAAAAATTAACGTTTGAAAAGTTCAAAAGCACTAATTAATTTCAGGGAAAATTTCAGAACAGTATCATGGAAATGGTAAAAAGACAATTTAGTGCTCTGAAATCTAAAAATTCCAAATCAATCCTTGATATAAATGTGGAAGTTTTTAAATCTTAAAAATCTAATGAAATTACGTAAATTCCATTAGATTTTCATAACTTGAGTATCTTATTTTACAACTTGAGTATATATTTTCACAACTTAAATACACATTATCTAAATATCTTTAGAGTTATAAAAACAAATACTCAGTTTGTGAAATAAGATACAAGTTATGAAAATTCAGAAACATTTACGTAATTTCACAAGATTTTCAAGATTTCAAAAATTTCAAATTCCTACTAAGGACTAATCTAGAATTTTCAGATTTCTTAGCACTGAATTGTCTTTTTACTATTTCTATAGTATTATTTTTTAGATTTTCCCTTAATGTTAACAAATTGTTTGCGAAACAATGAAAAATGACATATATATAATATAATGTCTTTCAGTAACTAGATGTGACACAATACTATTCTTGTTATGCTTTAAGCATTATTGAATAACTTGGAGTTTACAAGAAAAAAATAAAACTTAGACTGTACGAAATTTAATATATATGAATATAAATTAATTCACAGTTCACATTAAAGTGCTGCTTCGGGCGAAAAAAATAAATAAGTAAATAAATAAAGTGTTGCTTTGAGTCGGTTGCACATAACTCTTTTAATAAACCAAAGTTTAAAAATAACCTCCTTAATTGACCTTTTACTTTGGGAGAATTCTAAATAAAAAATCCTCCCAAATTTAAAAACTCCAAAAGGGATGTTAACATTTCAAAAAGATATTAAGTTATCATGAACCAAATTGGATTTTTTCAAATTCACTGACATGAACAGTGACCACCATGAAGTAGCGAAAACTATTACTCTTCTTGTGAAAATCATTACTCAAATAGCGAAAATTCAAAACTATTCACGTTATGGATAATTTCCCCTCTCTCATTTATTAGATGAACAGTATTAGTGTCAGTGTCAGTGTCAGATGAATAGTGCCGACAGAGGGGGAGAGAAAAAGTTATCAGCACGAAGTAGTGAAAACCATTAATTTTCTTGTAAAAATCATTACTCAAATAACGAAAATCCATTATTGTTCATGTCAGCGAATTTTAAGGAGGAGAGAGAGTGATCAACACGGATTAGCGAAATCCATTACTCTTATTGTGAAAATCATTACTTATCTTGCGAAAATTACTACTGTTCACATCAGCGAATTTGAAAACTCAATTTGGTCTATGGTACCTTAGTGTCTTTTTAAAATATTAACATCCCTTTTAGGGTTTTTGAATTTGGGGAGGTATTTTTCTAGAATTGTCCCTTTTACTTTTTATACTAGAGAATCCTGTCATTAGTTTTTTGGTGAACTTTCTAACAGATAGCCACATCATCTTAATGAGGGTAGTGTGGCATTTAATATGGAATCTAAAAATTTAGTGATTATAACACATTGTTCAAATGTAATTTTTCCCAACTTGAATGACCCGTCAAAAATTTGTACCACAAGGGGCGAAGGTTTCCTTTTTACCTTTTGGTTTCTCCTAATCTCACTAAATCTTATCAAAGCAAGGGACCATATGTATTTTCGGAGATCTTTAGGTAGTAAGTTAATGAAAAACTAAAAGGTTAATGTTGAACTTTAACATCTCAGAAGAGTTATATGCAATCGTTTAAAGTAGTTTTTTATATTTTAGTCAAAAAAAATATACTACAAAATTTATTTGAGTAAAGAAAAACAGGAACAAAAAACGACAAAACACTATTCATCAATTTCAATTTTTGTTGGGTGCAACGGAAATAAAGAGACTATCCATCAATATACATCTATATATAACGACTTGTTATAACTTATATGGGGTTTAATGCAATAAATTTCACTTTAGTGTAATATAAAGTATCTAACCAAAATATTCCACTATTTAGAACTGTGGGTTCCATTTCTTAAAATATTTACATTTCTTCACTAGTGCATATAATTTTTCAAAAATATATAATGTAAAGCATGGATAGATCATAATTATGATTTTTGTTCAACTATATGTAGCTATATAATTGTTTTTTTTTATGGTAGTTATGGAAAGTTCATAGCTTTTCTGAAGTTTCATTTTTGCTAACTTTACATTATGAAAAAGTAACTCCTTTAATATTTAAAATTTGAAAATAAATTCGCATGAATAACCCCTAACGATCAATTATATGCCCACTAATTTTAACGTACATATATCCCTATAAACTTTGAATTATGTACCTATAACCCTCTTGAATTTGCAGGAAGTCATCAATACATAAATATTTTATAAAGTTTAGAAGTTATTTGTATTATGAGGAAAAAGATAAATAAATACCCTCTAAATATTAAAAATCTTAAAATATAATCAAATTTAATAAATAACAAATGATGGGCTCTAATTAAAACTCAATAGAGAATGACTAAAACTGAGTAAATAATTACTAAAACAAAATATTTAAAATTTAATAAAAAATTATTAAAACTGACCAATTTTCTACCTCTAATTTATCAAGTTTAAATTATCTTTTAATATTTTTTAATATTTATAAAATATTTATTTATCTTTTCTCCCTATATAATTTAGTTATTTTCCTCTTTAGACAAGAAAATAGCCTCTCTCTTTTTTAAGACAAAACGTAGAACCCAATAAAGGCATGGTTTAAATTGCCTCAAATTAGCGTGAAAAGAGTCAAAAGACACAACGTAGAGGAAAGAGAAGGGTCAGTTCGTACCTGTAAAAAAGGGTGGAGGGAACGGACTGAAAATAAATTCCAAAAGTGGATCCATTTTCTTCCAAGGAATCAAATATAGTTTTCTGCGGCAGACCTCCGACCAGCTTCTTTGTATCGTTGCTCGTCAACCCATGCGATGTCGCCGAGTGTACAAACAGCCGGTTTGGCTGAGTTGACGCCGGCATGGATGCAAACCACCGGTCACACACCGCAAATTCCTTCACCAGCTCCTCATATACCGGAACCCGACCCGGCTTGAACCCGTTCATCACTGTCTCTTCCATCTCCTTCCCTTCCTTCTGCCTCGCGGCGTTCTGCACAAACCCCTCCATCTTTGGCGGCAGCTTCTTTGCCGCCGACGCCTCGCTCCATGGCTCCCCAAACACCTGCTCGTATATGTCCTGGATCGAGTGCCCTGGATCTGGGTCAACATACACCGAATTGTCCCCAAAGAAGACCCGGTTTGAACCTGGGTCGGAGGTCGACACTGGATTCGACTCTGATCCGGTAACGCCATCGATTTTTGGGTTCAGAGACTTCATCCAACCAAGCATGTGGTCGAAGGAACGATTTTCTTGAACCAAAACGACGATCGTTTTGACTGGGTATGTTGCGGAGGTGGTAGACGACGAAGCCATTGTCGGAGCTGTAATGTTCTGATTCTAAACTGTGAAGTTAATATATATATATATATGTGTGTGTGTACTCCTCCTCCCCTTATTATATAACCCGATTAACTTTCTTAAATGAATTTTTAAAAAATTAATTATATTAATTTAAAATATTAAAACTTATCATATTTTTTTTAATTATTTTATTTAACTATTTTATTTAACTTATAAACTAATATTCTATCTACTTTTAATATAAAACTTAATTGACTGTTTTTAAAAACTTCTAAAAACATTAATTATATTATCTTAAAACATTAAAATTTATCATTTTTCTTTAAAATATATTATTTGACTTCTGAACTAATATATAATATAATAAAACATAACATATAATATCATTAAGTAATATAATTAATTTTTTTAAAATTCTTTAAAAAAAGATCAATTGAAGAATCTTATAATTAGGATAAGATGGAGTATATAATATAATAAAATATAATATATGATATCACTAAATAATTTATTTTATTTTTTTAACATTATTAAAAAAATTAATTGAGTTTTATAATTAGAATCATAGTATAAATGTGTGCGCGCAAGTAACGTGGGAAGTAAGGGATAAGACGTTGAGATGGTTTAGACAAATTTCATTTGAAATTTTGATTCCGTTTGGGTTACTTTAGATGATATGAGATAATATGACGTTAACAACTTCGCTTCACGACGATGATTGCTTCGTGTATTCTTTATTATCTACAAATAATTGTTTAAAACTATGATAATTTAATAGCTAGCTGAAACTTTATTAATACATTACCCACACACATAATATTATAACAAAAATTAGTATAAAAACTTGTAAAGTTTTAATGAAAAGTTTCATATCACAACATTGACCTGTTATAATTTTTTGTACTAATTTTTTTTCCATAATATTGATATATACTACTTATAGTCCTTAATATATAACATATTTAATTAATTTAAAAAGATTGAGGAAGTTAAATATATTATTTAATTATAATATATGCTTTATGAAGTCTCTATGAAATATTTATATGCAATATTAAATTATATATTATTTTATAATTGAGACAATTAATTTAAAAATTGATAAATATAAATAATTTGAAATAGTTTATTTAGTTTATTTAACCTTCCCAAATTAGTTAACTGGTTCATTAGATATCTAATATTAATTATTAGTAGGGTGTATGATTTAATCTGCACAAGACTTGAAAATATATTAGTTGACCTTAGACAGTGAAATATCTTTATTAAAACTAATGAAAAAGCTTTACATAGTAATAAAGCTAAAGGACAAATACATTGCAGAAGAATCCAAAGTTTGACCTCAAGATTTAAGAACTCTTAATAAATAAATAAAGGACAGACAATGTAGTAAACCTAAGCTATTATTAAGGGATTAGCTTACCTACCATTTAATAAAATACAAAACTTATTACTCTAAAGTCTAAGCTGTATTGTTTACAAATGACAACAATGCGATTTATTTGTTAAAGTTTGCGTATAATGTATAAGCAATCTACCTAATAATTAATTCCTCACACATTAAAATTTGAAACAACAAATTGCTGCCAAGATTAATTAAAATTAGGGGAGATGGTTGTCAAATAAATAATTGAGTGTACAGATCAAATGGGATTACTTGTATAATTTGAATGAAAATGTAAATTTGGTGTGATCAATTAAGTTTAAATCTACTTCCTCTGAAAATTGTATGCATTTTCTTGCTTTGGTCACTTGAGCAAGTAGTTTGATCTTCGAATTTTGAAAATTGTACATATAACAATCTAGTTAGAATGAATTTACATTTTTTCCTCACTACTCAAAGGGATGGTATATATAGTTTGCCAAAAAAATAACGGATGATATATTAGACTCAATTGATGACAAGATACATTCTTTATAATATCTCATCAACAGACTATTATAAGAAGGGTAAGGTTGCAAACTCCACATGCGGTTTTTCTATAAGTGCGCCCAACGCTAAGTTTTTATTTTTTTTAATATTTTTTATAACAGTGATTATGTATGTGGTTATAAAAGTGTGATAAAAATACACAGTTAAACTTGATTTTTTTTTTTTAACTTGTAAGGTTCATAAAGACAATGAATCAGCTAAGATTTTAGTTTAGGTAGCACTGAACAAAAGGCAAAAAATAATCCACATTTACCAACTAATATTATTTTTATTATTTATGAGCCACTCCAATGTGCCACTTCACTATATCTAGCCTCTCAAGTTAAATTATTTTTTATTTCTTTAAAATAATAAATTAATATCATTAGGTAGATATGGATTTTCTTAGCTTTACTTTTTATCCATTGCCACCTAGACTAATACTTTAACTAAGTTATCTTCTATTTAAGCTTTAAAAATGGGGGGGGGGGAATTAAATTTAACAATTAATTTGTCTTTTTGCCTTATTTTTATAACCACATAATCACTGTTATACTCAAAAAAAAAAAAACATTTGGTGTTAGACACATTTAAAAAAAAATCACATGTGTACCTTTACCCTTATAAAAAAAGTCGTACTTAACCGTTAATTTTTTTACTTTATTTAATGTTTATTCAATTCACAAATATACACACACAAAATATCATTTTAGTTGTGGTATTAAATTACTGGCAAAAGAAAAAGTTGTGATATTAGATTTGGTAGTTGTTAATTGTTAAATAAAGTAAATTTATTTAAATTAACTGTTCTATAAAGTAGTATTAATTTTTTTAAAAAATATATTAATACTCATAGATAGTATAAATGTTGAAAAATAAATAATTTGTGACAATTCGATGATTGATTCTGGGTTCGGTAAAGTCCATTATTTGTTTTGTGATGTTTAATTTGTTAATGACCACAATGATAAAATAATGAAAACATCTCCCATAAATTTTATTTTATAGATCCCCTCATAAGTAAATCAATATATTCATTTAATTTATAATTTAAAATATTAAATATCATACTATTCATAAATCAGTTATTACCGCTACTACTATTATTATTATTGAAAAATTAATTAGTATATATAAATAAGGATTATTATCAACATATTGTTATCATAAAATATTAAAACGTATATATATTATACCTAGCAGGGGAGAATATACTGTATGGTTACATTGTTACGCTAACCATTGACAATGGTTATTAGGTTATGAGTTTTCTTTCTTCTTTTATTTGGGCTAACTTTAATTTGCATTCTGAATTAAATTTAGATTATTCAAAATTTAAAATGAATGGGCATATGAAATATAATATATTTTAACAATGACAAAAGGGAACATTTTTTTAACAAACGATGACTCAAAATATGTGAAGTTATAATTAATTATATAATTAGTTATCACAATCGATATTAAAAAAAAAATAAGATGACAAAATGAAAATGTATGAATTTTATCCTTTTGATTGGAGGGAAATTTAATTTTTCAAAAAATTAACATGGGGTTTATATGAAAAACATTAATTAAAAACCTCATTTTTCTATTTTTTAAGAATTAAAGTCCTTAAACTTTTTCCTCACGTCCTTCCATCCAAATAGTGTGTTGCCTACGTTACCATGTGATGTTGGGAAGAGGGACAGCGTATTAAATAAATTGACAGATGGATAAAAAAATTATTTGTCAAAATAAATAAATGAATAAATAAATAATATTTCACCAAAAATATACATGTTTTAGTCTTTAATATAAGATACAGTTGATTCTTTTGAAAAGATTAAAGAAAATAAATAAATTATTTAATCATAACATATTCAAGGTATCAATAGCTTAAATATTGGTTGATAAATCAAACAAATTATTTTTTAAAAAAATTAATATAAACTAATTTATTTAACTTCTTTAATCTTTTATAAATAAAAAACAATAGGTACCTCCTTGAGATCCAAACATACAAGGTATGCCATCAAACTTGCATATCCTAAACGTGTAGTTTTAGGTAGTCACATAGTTCCATTGCTGTTCATTCACTATCACATAATTGTCTATATATGACGATATAATTGTCTATATATGATGATATATATATAGCGGTTATTGGAATACCCACCATATATAGAGAGGTGAGATTTGAATCGATGCCCCACCTAGTTATATATGACAGTTTTCTAAAATAACCTATAAATATGAGAAACATATATATATATAAATGCTATAAATATGATAAACACACATATATATATATATAAACACTACAATCATATAAGTTTCACCGGGCACTTGTATAGCCTTCAACAATTATCTTCATGAGAAACTCCCCTTACAATCCGTAAGGAAATACACTTGATGATGAAATATTATAATAAAACTTCTCTTTAAGAAGTGGATAATAAACACTTAAGTACAAATATATATTCTCTCTCTAAAGTTTATTACATAATCATTTAAGAAATAGAGAGATGGAGAAACAGAGTATATGGTAGGAGGTATATTCAAAGATTCAGCATTTCGACTCTATGTGATTGTGCTCGCTTTTTTTTTCATATTTGAATTATCACGTATATATATAACAGATGAAGAGTATTTGACCGTTAAGCATATTCTTCCTGTTGAGCTTTGTTGCAGACGATCGTTGGAAAACTAGTCGTTGGAGTTTGCTTTTTGACCGTTGAAGTTAAATCCATGTTTAATCTCCTTTAACCTTCATATAAACTTGATTAATAGTTATTAGAAATGAGTAGAAACAATATAATCAAGGTTTATGTGAGATTTGAGAAGAATTGAAAAATCCGAGACGGTAATTAGAATTCTGCACGACATCACTTTCATATCACTCGAGTGATTCTGCAAGTGATGGGACATCACTTGAGTGATTCATCAAGTGATGGAGCCGCATCACTCAAGTGATCCATGATCACTCGAGTGATCTTCATCAATCACTCGGAAGATCAATGGAGTGCGCTGAAAGTGATGAGATTTTGCATATCACTCTAGTGATTATCAAGAAAATCAACTCCAAATTGAGCAAATGACCCACTATAGAAATATATTTAAGTCCTCTTTCCAACGCAACAAGAATCACCCAAATATTCCTTGTAATTTGAGAGTTATGATCAAAAGAGTGATGATTGTTCAGGAAATGGATTTATACTTTAGCGGTGACTTTTCTTATGCATATCTCCTTCATCGGACCTTATATAATTTTGATTTTTGGTTCTAGAAAACTCCCAATGAATTTATATTCATATTCAAGAAGATTCATCTCAATTGAATCTATGTTGTGGTAGATATCTTCAAAGTACTGAATCTATCTTGGATTTACATGTATAAGTCTAGCATTATATTCAAAAATACATATCTCCTTGATCTGACATGATTTTCTCTTGATTCTTGTTTCATGGCACTGAATTAGATGTCTACTTTCAAATGATATAATTTTCATCTCCATTGTATCTTTGTTGAGAGATAAACCATCAAAATACCGAAGCTATCTGAAAAATGAATGCATAATTTCAGCATCAACTTCAACAGAGCATATCTCCTTCATCAGATATGATATTTGCATGAAACTAGTGTCATTGGGTTCCTTTTGAAGTATATTTTTATATGAAAGAAGTTTCAGCCTAATCGGATGAGTATTGTGGAATTTATGATCAAAACACTGAAGTTTTGCTGGCCGAGAACAGAGTATAACAGAGACGACATCACTCAAGTGATCTTGGGTCACTTGAGTGATCAAGTCCATCACTAGAAGTGTCACTTCAAGTGATGCGTTAGATGAAGGTGTATCCTCCATACATGTCATTCTTCACTTTAATTTGACCCACTAGCATTCACTTGAGCATATAAACTTCTAATATTACATCCAATGACTTGAATCTTGATCTCCCATTAAATCTTTCAACTTTTCTTTTCTTTATCTCCTCTCCTTCTTCTTGATCATTTTCCACACATTATGCCTTGCTTTACTTTGACAAGAATCTTCTTCATGATTTATCTTAATAACTTCTTTACTTGACTTCTTCTCCCATTTTATGAGAACTTCATTTTGTAGTTCATCTTGATCAATCTCAATACTCCATCTTCATATATCATTCTCTCTTCTTTCATAAAGTTGCTCTTCTAAGCATACTCCATAACCATATTAGATAACGTCTCTCATTACTTGACTAATCTACAAAACGTTTTACAATAAATATAGTAGTTAGTCAATGTAATAGACAATGTATAAGATAAATACATTATGCAAACTTTTTGTTCTTTAATATTTGGCATACATATTTGACATCGTCAAAACTAATCTTGTATCTAACATAATGTAATGCATGTCATGCCATATGCAATGCCCATATCTCCCCTCTAATGCCTTCTCTCTCAACAACTACCATGTACCAAAAGCATGTACGTGACTCTACTCTACTCAATAACCAAGGCATATAACAGAGAGTCATACATCTAATACATACATGCTAGCTTAACTAGAACAGGTATAGAGAAATAAACAAACAACAAACAAAAAGAGGAATATAAGTTAAGGGTAGAGATTCTAGCTACAGTATACTCTTGTGCGGTGTGTGTAACATCCCAAAAAATTTTAAGGCCTAAATAGAGAATTTTTGGTAGACCGAGGGTTATACCCTGATTTTTTTTTGGGCCTAGATGAGGTATTTAAGATGAATAAAGGTTCATAATCAGGAGAGGAGAAAGAGATCTCCTAACTTTTGAAATGAAGTTGGGGAAGAACCTATGTGCAAAGAATAAAAATTCAACAAAGTTATAGGCTGAATTTTGGATAGGTCCAAAAGGCCCAAAAATTCTCATAAAATCTCATAAATTATTTTAGAGCATCCAGAACATCATGGACCAGGTAGAATGATTTTTAGAGCCATATAAATTTTTTTAGTGATTTTATGAATATTTTATTAATTTTTGGCCGGACCGGGTTTTTGGCCAGAAATTAATTATATCAGATATTCAAAGGACTCATTATTCTAGACTGAGATTGGGAAAAATTAGTATAATATTTTAGAGGTTGTATGAAGTTATTTGGAGGTTGAAAAGATGTAACATCCCAAAAAATTTTAAAGTCTAAGTAGAGAATTTTGGGTAGACTGAGAGTCGTACCATGATATTTTTTTAGGCCTATATGAGGTATTTGGGATAGATAAGGGGCCATAATCAGGAGAGGAGAAAGAGATCTCCTAACTTTTGAAGTGAAGTATGAGGAAGGGCCTATGTGCAAAGAGTAAAAATTTGACAAAGTTAGAGGCTGAATTTTGGACAAGTCTGAAAGCCCTGAAAATTCTCATAAAATACCACCAATTATTTTAGAGTATCAAGAACATGATGGAGCAGTCAAAATGATTTTTAGAGGCCATATAAATTTTTAGTGATTTTATGAATATTTTATTAATTTTTGGCCGGACCAGGTTTTTGGCCAGAAATTAACTACAGTAGATATTTAAAGGCCTCGTTGTTCTGGAATGGGATTTGAGAAAATTAGTAGAGCATAAGAGAAGATGAATGAAGTTGATTGGAGGTTAAGAAGAAGTCTAGAGAAATTTTAGAAAATTTTGGAATATCGGTTATCACCGGTATAAGGGACTTCTTTGCAGAAAAATTATTTTCCAGAGTTTCAGACCTAAACAAATATTGAAATTTTTATGGTAGCCTTCTGGGCTATTTTCAGAGTTTTGGGTAATCTTTCAGAATTTTCTGATGTAAAATGAATTTTCTGGAATTTCTGGATTAAATAAGACATTACAGGACAGTTATGGGCATATACTGGTTTAGGTGGGCCCCACAGACCAGCTGCACGTTTTTTAGCTTAAAGGAGAAGCAGAACTAAGTCAAAAAAGAGAGCTACTTAGTGTATAAGGAGGTGGAGACACAATTGTTGACTTTTATTACATGTTTTAAAAATTCCAAAACTACCCCTGCATGAGCTCTATAAATAGAGCTCTTCCCCTTTTCATTTTGGCGCACAAAGAGGGTCCCTTGGGGAGGTTTTGCCAGACTAAAAACATGATCCCGGTGTTCAGAATTTTGAGGAGATTCCAGCTACACCAGTCAAGCAAGCAAATAAAGAATGTTCTAGCCTGCATTCCCTTTTATTTTCCCTCTCCTCTCCACAGTTTCCTAGGGCATTTCATAAGGGGAAATGCTGTCTGTGGGTCTAGTTAAGCAAGAGGAGGGAGAGTTGAGGTTGTA
>JBAGKO010000003.1:11973312-11994180 GCA_037177275.1 Acacia concinna | reverse complement strand
TATTGATGCCTTAATGTTATGTTATGTTATGTCTAGGCATCGCAGAGGAGTTATCCAGTATCCCAAGAAGCAGTGGAAAAGCACTTGCATCACTCAGAGTAACTGGTAGCTAAAACTTCTAACCTTGACTTATGAATGCTTTGCTTGTCTGTTTTATGTTGTTGCTGTTTACCGTGTTGTGGTTGAGCAAGTCTGTATGAGATGTATGACTCTCTTTTTTATGCCATGGTTATGTGATAGAGGTAGAGTCATATGCATGATCCCTATACACGGTAAGTGCTGAGAGAGAGAGAGAGGGCACTAGATGAGTAAGTTACGAGCATTGCATATTGCATGACATGCATTGCATTATATGGATATTGGTTAGTGTTCTACTATTAAGGTTCCTCCAGAAACCTTACCCTCTCCACCATGTAGGTGAAGGTACTTTGGGAAGTAAGGAGAAGAGATAGAGCATGTTTATTTAGCTTCCATGTATTATTTTGATGATTGTAATGTAAAGTATGCACTGGATATTGGTTGTCTGGATTATGTATAAATGCTAATGTTGTTGATGATGTAATATGAGGAATGCCTTTACCTTAGCTGTCATGTTGTTCGTGTGACGTTAGAATCATGAGAAAAGGGAAAAATGGCATAGCAATGTAATATGGTTAGATTGACACTAGATTTTTGGCTATGTTGAGTTTAAAATTGGGTTGGCTATGATTTGAGCAAATGATTGTATTTGCCCACGAGCTTTTGCATGCTAATAGAGGGTATTTTTAGCTACAAATTGAGTGGTAGATCACATCTAACTTTAAAGACGTGGTTTCTCATTTTTCTACGTCACCCAAATATACGTCACCTCCAAAAGGGACGATAAAAGACCCAAAAAACGGATATTAAAGGGGTCTTCTATAGTAGTAAATATTATTTAATAATATTTGACAGTTCTTCACAATGAACCATTATATATTCTTCAAGAATACTTAACAATAAATAAATTATTTGACAGTTTATTTGATGCAACTCTTTAAACATCTTGTCAAAAGTTTTTTGAGCTCCCATAGTGAGTCTCATAATCTATTTTACATAAGTTTTGTTCTGGTGTTGGTTGCAGTTCTTGTCCTCGACCACGATCGTGGGTCTTCACTATGTAGCTCCTACACTTGTGATTATTCCTCATGTAAGTTTTCATTTTTCTTTTCTCATTTAGCATTTTTAGTTTCATTTAGATCAAATTTTAACAATAACAATATATTCATTCATGAATTTTTATAATAATGATGTTATAAAATATTAAATTAGAACCTTTTTTTTAATATAATAGTGGATATAAGATTATGAGAAAGAAATAAGAACTAAGAAAATCAGAGAATCCAAATCGTTTTTGTTGTTGTGAAATGATATTTCAATATTTAAAATTTACAAACTAGACCGATAATTAATTAATTCAAAGATCAAATCCTTGAAAGATGTAAGGTGCTTTGCACTAAGGACAGGTTCCCCCTCCCAACAAACGTGACTCCAGGTTTGAACTTGTGTTCGTCTAGAAAAGTGACAAACACTTTACCACTGCACCCCAATGCTTGTTAGTACACATGGCCATCTTTACATGACAACCAATATTATTAAAACTAGACCGGCTAGTTCAAGTCGAAACTGGTGAATTGATATGGTTTATCCACATAACCAGTTTAACAGATTCAATATTTTTTATTTAAAAGAATAATTTAATTCAATTTTTAATTTCTTCAAAATTTCATATTAATAATATTGGAATCTTTATTTCTTTACCGGTTTAAGACTCCAACAAGTTCAATATCTAGTCCAAGTTTAATAATCTTGATGACAACATCATGTAGAACCTCATGATGATAGGAGGTCATGCCAGTTGACCTATAAGATCTTATATTATTATTGTTGTTGTTGTTATTACTATTATTATTATTGATGATGATGACTATTATTATCATTATCATTATTATTATTATTATTGAATTAGGCTGAACTTTTTAAAATAAAGACGGACAACTCAATAAGTAAATAAAAATTACTTATGAGTACTCAAACTCTCATATTAGGAACAAAATTTAAATACGGCTTTATTAAATATAAGTTGCATTATAAATTCAATAAACTTCTATAAACTTTTTTTTTAATACCTCAAGTTAGTTGGTTCATTGTAGAAGGCTAAGGATTTAGAAAAATGCACGGATACCTGTGGGATCCGGGTGTGAGAGCCAAAGGCCCCGCCCCGCCTGCCTTTTGTTACCCAAACAAAAAGATGGCTATATGTGGATGTCCACCACCCCGAGCCTGGCCAATTTCAGAATTTTCTAATTTATTGTCTTTGACACAACCATTTTTTTTCCTTTAAATGTTTTTTTTATCGGTAGTAGTGATTAATCCTTTTACACCGAAGAGGTCCCGAAGGGGTATGGACATTGGCCATGAAACATGCTGCATACACACCGCCCCAAATCGATGTCCCCTAATGCTAATGGGTCTAATAATGTGGCCCCTTAATTTTTAATTAGAAGATTATTATTTTTATAGACTATACTTATATTAAGTTCTTTACATAAATTTTGACAGGTTCTCCAATCACATATAACCATATGTCCTATTTATTATATTTGAGTTTATAATTAAATAATCATAATTAAAAAATAAGACACATGGTCACATGTAATTAAAAAACCTAACAATTGAACTTGATCTATGTATTTTCCTAATTTTTTTATTATGGAGATACTATATCATATTCGAGTGTAGCTTTTTCAAAGGTATTTTTTTTTATTCATATAAAGTTGAACTCGATACCTCATACTCATTATTAGAAGATTCTAATAATATGTATTATTAATGGAAGTTGGGTCTAACAGAAAAGCTACTGTCTTAGCACATCACGAATTAAGATTTATTTTCTCGCTATAAGGGATGGATGCGGTTTCTCTGCACCACCCTTCCCTTCCACTTCCTTCCCATTTCCCATGTCTTCTAATCTCAATTGTTTGATACTTAGATTGAAATTTGAGTAGTACAAATTTAATATTTTATAAAATCATCATTTAACTACTAAATTATATAAAAAATATATAATTTTAGTCAGGACAATTTAAAGCGTTGATACAAAAATATTTAAAATTATTTCATAATATTTTAAATATGGACTATGGAGAGAAACTAAATCTAAAAGAGGAGAGATGCCTGCATTTAACAGGAAACATAGTGCCTTAAACAAGATTAACTTTAATAGAAAAATAGTTATGCAGCTCGACAAGGAAAACAATACGTAGTATCATCCTTACTATCAATCAAATATCATGTAAAGAAAATCAAATATCAAATAGACAAATATGTATAATAAAAATGATAACAACGTGCGCGCATATATATATATATATATATATAATATAAATTTAAATCAGCGTTTACTGTTCAGGATATCACAAACAAAACATCACTATATGCTTGAATTATTTATATATCTCAGTTGTGAGATGTTTTGACTATCCTGTATAATCACGCGTGATGCCACATTAAGCTTTTCCATTAATTTTTATATTAATGACATGAGAGAAAATTAAGATCTTTAATCCTTTTTGCTCTTTGAGATTGATATCAAATTTGAAGGATACCAATATACTACTTGCCATATTATTTCTAATTTGTCATATACTCCATATAATACCCTGAGGGCGTCTAAATGCAACATAACTGTTTTACCAAAATAAAATACGCATAAATCAATCATTATATCCAAGGCAAAAGAAAAAAAGACTTGTATCGTTTGCCTTCGATAACTCAATCTTTATATAATTTTTGGTAGAAAATGACTTATTTTATAAGGAGAATTACATTTAAATATCTTTTGAAATTCAAAATTCTAAATCAGTCATGTTACTTATAAGAATAATGGATTTACCTATAAGAGTACTGGTTCTCACAACTTAATTTTATGAAAAATCACTGATTTAGTATTTTGAATTTCAGAAAATATTTTTCTGAAATTCTCCCTATATTATATGATTAAAATTTGTAATGAAATTAACTAAATATCTTTAATTTGAAATTTTTTAAAAAAATAATAAAACAAAAAATGACAATTTAACAAGTAATACTTTTAATTTATCAAATGACAACAATTAAGGTAGTGACAACTAATTTTGTAGAAAAATCTTCCTGAATATTAATGGCAACAATTATGTGATAAGTAACAACTTTAACTCATCAAATGACAATAACAACTAATTATACTAAGGATAATAGGCCATTTTACCAAAATAATAATGATGATGATGCCCCCCCTACTGCGACCAGGACTACTTACGGCCGCCGCCGCCGCCGTCAAAATACTTCACAAGAATTAAACCATTTCAAGAGATCATTCACCACCACCACCACCAAACCGCCAAAATACTTCACAAGAATTAAACCATTTCAAGAGATCATTCACCACCACCACCACCGAAATACTTCACAAGAATTAAACCATTTCAAGAGATCATTTTGAGATTTTCAAATCCCAGCAGTCCTGACATATATTTTACCCTAAATCTTTTATCAACTTGTTCTGTTTCCTACACTTCCAGATCTCTCGTTGCTTTTTTGAGGCGAGCAATCCACTATCTAACAATCAATAATACATGCGTGCATTTTCAAAAGGCATGGCCAAGAAAACAAAAAAACATATTGTGACTTGAATTATCAAAGGTAAACCACTAAACCAGTTGCCAAAATAAACTGAATACAACACTAATAGATACAAAGAACAAGAAAAAATCTGCTCTAATTTTCTCTCCCTCACTGCATGTAACGTTGCTTCCACTGTAACACCCTAATTTTTGCTTGATCCCTGCGCCATGATTTTCGAGGACAAATGTGGAATTGGTGAAGCCATTACTGAACAAAATGCACCAAAAGAATGAACCTTTATGGACTCCAACCATACCAACTCCAACCTCGGTATGTGACTTATTTCTCAGCAGAGACAAAGATTTGTTGTCTTTAACAAGAATATTGGAGAAAGCTAATGGTGGCTCTACATACTTCCTTTGACAGCCTACTAATTGCCCGGTTATGGTGCCGAAAGTGGGGAGCTCTACGCCACAATTGGGGGCAAATACTTCAGTGAAGTCATCTTCTGATGGCTTGCAGTTCACCAAGTTGTTTTCTGTGCAGTTCCATTTACATAGTTCCACAAACTGTAAGGCCATGCACCCAAGTCCGGGACTGTCATTTAGGCGTGGGAGCTTGTGAGCTGTTCGGTTGTCATTGATGATGCTGACAAGATCATTTGCCGGGTTTCCTAAAGGACAGAGATCATAACAGCAAATAGCATGAATCATAACTCAACAGCTAGCTTTTAGGTAGGGTTCTCCATTCCACTTAGGTACCCATAAAGAGTTTCCCATACATAAATGCTACATCTACATGTATATTAATTCAATACGCTTTTCTTTTATTTTCCCTTATCTGAAAAATCAACCTCCGCAGCCTAGTTATAATAACTTTGAAGCAAGCACCTTTAAGATTCATTATAACTAACAATAAATAATGTATTTGGACTACATTAAACCAAAAGAAGCAAGACAAACACTGAAAACACACAAAAAAATAAAAATGAACAGCAGTGAAATTAAATCAATCAACAGAAATCACGATGAAGATGGGGATCAGAAAAGTTGAGCAGCTTGCATATATGGATTTGATCACGGCAAATCTCCAAACATATATTCTTTTTTTCCCCACTTGTTGGTCCTTTGTGTAAAAGTTTAACAGTTTATGAAAGCGTTACTGTTGAAGAACACTTCTTAAATGAAGAGATGCAGAATGTTGCAAACATTAAATCATTAGTTTGTTAATAATTATAAGATCCTATATGCAGAGGACTTCATGCACGGCTGAGGTATAGAGTTCTTACCAAAAAGGGGAGGTTAACATTAGGTCCTTGCTTCAGAGTTCCTATAGGTTGGGGTTTTGTTGCTCATCCTCAATAGGGTTTATTCTCTGTTGTTGATTAATCACTTTGTTGGTACAGAATCTAAACAAAATTCTTAGTACACTGTTGTCTTTGAAGTTTCATCTAAAGTTTGAGATTTTTCACTGTACAACATCTGTAATGTTGCTACACCAGTCCAATCCAGTAACAATCTCCGTGTGTGTGTGTGTGTGTCCCCCATCCCCTTTGCTATTTTTCTGGTTTAATATGTCTGTGAGAACAGTGATGAATAAAGTAATCTAATAGTCCTCATATTGTTTTTTCTTTTTACCCACCATCAGGAATCACTCCGTCTGATATAAGGCCTACTTTGAGAGT
This sequence comes from Acacia concinna, assembly GCA_037177275.1. Classification (NCBI taxonomy): domain Eukaryota; kingdom Viridiplantae; phylum Streptophyta; class Magnoliopsida; order Fabales; family Fabaceae; genus Acacia; species Acacia concinna. The sequence goes on along the minus strand of JBAGKO010000003.1, from coordinate 11,987,873 downwards.
TGACATTGATCATTAACACAAGATATATTTTTCATATTTGTTAGTCGTTTCCTGATTTACCTCTATTAATGCTCCCTCACAATAATTAAAGAGGAGGGAAAGAAGGAATTAAGAAAGATGACTAGAGTATTTTAGAAGTTAACAAAAAAGAAAAGAGACTAGAGTGTTTTAGAAATTACATGTCATATTAAGTAATTTAACTAACTTCCTTAATCTAATCAAATTAGGTATATAAGTATTATATTAAGGACTAGAGGGAATATAATGTTTGTTTAATCTCAAACTAGTTACCAATGCGTAAGAGACTTCCCCATTGAACATATTCTTAGTTGGATCTGCAATATGTATCGAAGCCCTGAAGCTACCATTACTCAGCCTAATAGCGCTTAGTGTCATGGAGCTACATATATATTGATTGAATCTTTAGTAAATCAACTAAGCACAATTAAGAAAAAAGTCAGTCTTCCATAGCAAGATGTTTCTGAACCTAACAGAAAAACAATAATATATGAACCAAGAGATTTTGCAAAAAGCCATGAATATTTTGGGTTTTAAAGTGACGGTCAAAAACATTCTACATCATTGCCTGACAATTAACCATAGGATTTATAGGTAACAAAAGGAAGCTTACACAGTTCTAATTATGACTTAAATTCTTCCCTTTACTGTTTCAACTTTGACCATCTTGGGCATTAACTATTATTACCATACAACATTCATTTTCTATAGCTGATCATAAACATATTACTAGCATGCTGTAATCCCTTACAACAGAGAGTTTACCAAGTTTTATTTCCATTTTGTTATGTATCCAGGAGTATATTAAATACTTAATTTTCTTATTACTATTAGAGAATAGCCAATCATCTAATTTAAAAATAATATTAAAAATAATACCAAGCCTAAGCCTGGAGTTTAGACAATTACGTAAAGACATTGTTCAAACCTGGGATCCATCAAACAAGTTCAATCAATTGTTGACACTTTCTTTTCTTAGAACCAGATTCATCAAACAGTAACTTACTTGTAAAACAACTGTTGGAACTATTTTTTTTATACAAGCATCACTTCTACAATTCATTCCCCAATTTCAAGATGCAATAACAACTATCTTTAATGATATATAAAAGTTTTTGAACTCGGTTCTATAGTACAGGGTCCTAATTTTTTTGTTTGATAAGAGTAATCCTACTCTGTTCAACAACCCAACCTTTGACTTCTCTGTTCTTAAAAGGAAAAACCAAGAGAAACGCTCCCTTCGTGAGCTTGCTTATCCCTAAAACCTTTTATGTAAACACATTTCCAATGAAATTTATCACTTTCAAAATGTTTAAACTAATTTTCTAAAGGATTCTCAATTAGACTTAATTTTTTTTTTTCAAGCAAAGCTTATTATATTTGAAACTCTTTTGAATTAATTTAAAAGGAAAACCGAGGCAGTTACCCCCTTATGAGGTTGCTTATTCCTAAAACCTTTTATCTAACATTTGCAAAGAAATTCATTGCTCAGAAAACCAAATAATTTGTTTCAATTAATTTTTTAAAGGATTATCAGACAGAGTTAATTAATTTTTTTCAGCAAATATTGTTATAATTGAAGCCATTTTGCATAATGTCAAAAGGAGGTTCGATTTACTAAACAAATTATGGTCATAACTTCCAAGTTGATTTGAAGCATGTAATTGTTATTCCTTTCAAGGCACTTACTTTCTGACCAACCCACTTTTGGTGAGATTTTTGTGAAGAGAGGACAAAACTTGTCCAGAACTTCTCAAAGAAAGTTGAGGTAGGAAACCTAGAGAATACTGTTAGGATCAGGGAGAGCATCAGAAGCTGGAGAGATTTATTAGGTCTTATTTATTTATTGGACTTTGGGACAAAAATACTTAAATAGGTTTGGGACTACTTTTTGACCCAAAATCTTAAAAATTTATAACTATTGGTCCTTTCCATTTATATTGTTCTAGTTAAATCCCATCCAATGTCAGACTTTTTTCTCACACTTAACCAAAATATGCAAACCTGCTTCGAGTTGTTTGCCATGCAATGATACAAGCCAGTTGAGGAAGCCCATCCCATGACTTTCCTCTTTAAAGTTTTTGATAAGGTATGTCAGGTTCGAACTCATGACGTGTGGGAGGGGTTTTCCTTTTTAAAGTGTGAAACATAGAAGGAAGCAGTGTATAATAAAAGATTCAATGGCTGCTTTTGGTGAAATTTTGATAAAGTGAAAGCTTGAAAATCATTGATGTTACTTTTAATTATTGTATATATCAGCTCTAATAATCAAATTATTTAAATTCAGGGTGTTATTTGGATTTCATCATCTTTCAAACTACTTAAATTTTAGAAGGGTGTCAATTCAGGGTGTCAATTTTAGTTAGAAATTTTACAAATTAAAATAAATTCACTTATTATTATGCAAAACGCAAATACAATTGGTTTTCTCCAAATGCTTCAGCAAGACATGAATTGTTCAATTGCAACAAATGTAGATTTGTCAAGAAAACCAGTTTTGAAACTTAATGAGAATATTAGTTTATAAAGAAAAATAGTACCAGACCAAAAGAAAAATTGCTGGAAATATACTGCAAGTCCTACCAAACTTTATATACAATGATTTAGGAGTCCAAGATACAAAAGCATTCCTCATGAATGATAGGGAAGGCAAAGAAAAATCATATTTATTTGGAAAGCACTCAGATATAGCTTCTTGACCTCGTGAACCAACTAACTGGCACTTAATTAAATAAGATATGGTTAGTGCTACCAGATATCATAGGTTATCTTCAGAGTAGCCTAAGGCTCTCATTTGTCATACTCCACCATTCATATTAAGAGATGTTTTAGCTAATTTGGAAATGGCAATATCTTATTGGAGGCTTTGCAGCTATTCTATTATACCCATTACTTTGAAAGCTTCCTATAAACAATACAATAAGTGCAGATGAAAGAGTTTCTTCACTGTTAGCTGCTTATATATCTAATTCCTATTATTGAGAAGAGCAACAGGAGCATGGAACTCACTAAAGTTTCCAAGCTAATGGTCCTAAGTGAACTTAGTGTTTTGCATCAATCCTTAAAATCTTAATGAGGGGACAATGGATACAGCTTTCTAGAAAGAGCAAGTCACAAGAAGCAAATATATACTCATAATTCATAAAACACATATCACCTTCTTATTAGGATCTGAAACACAAACCTTTCATTCTGAGGCAACAAGAGGCACACGTACAAATGCAGCTTAATAACAGCAGTATGGTGTTCTTTAACGAACACATTATACTCTAACTATTCTTGCTGTAAAGATACTAGTAAATCAATTTGACACAAAAATGCACAAATCTCAACCAGTATTTACTAAAATACCAGTTAGATGTATAAAAAAACAGAAAACACTGCTAAAGTTAGTCAAAGATACTGTCAGAACAACCTAGCAGGACCTCTCATTACAAAGAACACAAGCATATATAAATTATGGGACTTTAAGTAACGAGGAGCATAAATAAATTATGGGACTTTAAGTAACGAGGATAGACAGGGACTGTTGAAAATGTCAAAAGATGGATTAAAAAGAGAAGATAATAGAAGTACCATGATGCTTGGAGTGAACAAGAGCAGCCCACAACAGATAACAGAAAATGTAAAGCTCATAGCAGCGAAGCTTCTTCATCGTCATTCCCACAGGTGAAGAAATGGGGTTTGAAGATCTACCAGCAAAATGAGACAAGGTGAAGAAAAAATGGGAAGCGAAAGTAGGAACCTAGTTTGTGAGAGAAAGGGATTCTACAACGGGATTTCAAAGCGACGCGATAAGAAAGAAGAAAGGGGGAAATGGAAAGAAACAAGATTGAATATTGATGAAAAGGGACTAAAGGAAAGGAGGAAAGTGCTTGATTGGAGATAGTGTAGCAGAAAACAGGGACAAAAGTTCCATATATGTGGTCCCCAACAGCCGCTATGTCCTCGTGAAAACAATAACAAGGACGCTTATTTCAAAAATCACAAATTTAGTGGTCCCATCATCAGGGAAATATACTCCGCCCTGGTTTTGGCTTGGCTTGGATGCAAAATAAAAAGAGCTAAACTGCATTCAGGTACTGTGTTTTGTTAGAGAGAAAAGTGAGAAAATATGGGAGAAAATAAATAATAAATTTAAAATTTTTTATAATTAATAAAAAAATTTATTATTTTTAAAAGTTTTACTCTCTAATTTTTTTTTTCCATCTAAACATGGGATTAAAGTGCATTGTGCACTTTTACCCAATAAATATTTTAGTATCCTGAGTTCACCATGCTTTAGAATAGGAGATATGCCTGAAAAAATACTCAAGAATGTTATATGCACCTTTACTCAAAAAATGCAACCTTTTGACCTAAAAAAATATGTAACCCTGTACTAGCTATCTTCAATAATAAGAATGACGGTATATGATGACAGTTTTCTCCTTCGTAGCTCAGCAACAGAAACGAGAACTAGCTTCAAGGATAAATAGATAATGAGCTGATAATTCGTAGGAACGCTGGATAATTTATTTTGCTTTCTCCATGGAAAATGCTAAAAAAGGGCAATTGAAATGTCCAAGAAGACAATTCATTATAGCAAAATTTGAAAACCGCAATTAAATCATTCTGTATAAATCTGTAATTTTTGAATCTTGAAATTTTGTGAAATTATATAAATGTCTATAAATTTTCACAATAAAATTATCTCAATTTACAATCATTCACAATTTGAATATATATTATTTAAATGTCTTTATTACTGTAAATTGAAATAACTTATTGTGAAAATATATGCACATTTATGTAATTTCATAAAATTTTAATATTAAAAAGTTTCAGATTCCTACTAAATGACTAAACTCAAATTTTCAAATTTCATAATCCTAAATTGTCTTTTTATTATTTCAATTATCTTATTTTTTAAATTTTCCCATAATGCTATGAAAACCCAAATTCTACTCGTCAAAAAAAGCAAGACGACCCAAAATTCTCGACACTACATAGTTGTGTCCAACTATGTAGAGATTCGGTATTAACTGGGACCGTACCTTTTGTTGACTTTTAATAACTTAAATTTGATTTTTCTCCTTGCCCGAGAACTTGATTTTCTCCTATTTTTTTAGTATGGTTATTATATGCAATAAAAAAAGAGAAAGACAAATAAATACTCTACAAACATAAGAAACCTATAAAAGTGACTCGAATTTCGGAAAGGACAAATGAGGGGCGATGACAAAAACTCAACAGAGAATGATTAAAACTGAACAGATAATGACTAAAACTAAAAGGAGAATAACTAAAACTCAACCGAAAATGACTAAAACATGACCAATTTTTCGCCCCTCATTTGTCTTTTCCGAAATTCGAGTCACTTTTCAGGGTTTCTCATGTTTGCAGGGTATTTATTTGTCTTTCTCCCTTAATTATATATTCATCTTTCCACTATGTAGAAAGTGCATCTTGCCAAAATATAGGTGCCGTATCCACATAACTAACTGTATTTTCTAAGTTAGAAATACCAACTTTTTTTAAGTTAGATTAACCCCTGCTACTAAGGTTCCCATAAGTAAGGAAGATCGGGAATAATACAAATTAAACCACAAAAAGCGTAAAAAAATATTTATATATATAATGCTACACATTTGTGGGTGCACAATTTTTTTTTATTATATGTGAACAGAATCGAATCCAGATTGGGTGCCACATAAGGCATTAACCATATCACACGGCTTAGAGGCTGTTGGTTGGGTGCACAAAATTTTGGGATCGGACCTTTTGATTATTCCCAAATCATATGCTGCATAAATCACATATAGATAAGATAACATATAAATATAAATCTATTTATATATATCTATATATACATGTATGTATAATATTTACACATTCCTATATACAATGTCAAATTCACGTACTAATCCACAATATTCATAAATTAAAAATAGTGACTTATCCTAAATTCCATGTAAAGCACATATATCCACAATAATTTTTTTACGTGCAGTATAAGAATAATTTTTCTACTTTTTAAAATTTCAGAAAACTGACTTACAAATAAAAATAATTTAAATATTAAAAACAATTTATTCACCATTTTTACTATAAAGTATGGAATATGGAATTCATACTTCCAAAATATCTTATTCCCTACACACAAACAATGTGGATGTGTGCGTGATCTTTTTAATTTGCAACGTGGAAACAACACGCAATTTTGGGGAGCACATTTTATGATCATCGTTGATGAATAAAGATGTGTTCACCATCTATCTCCACCATTAGATTTTTTATAGTCAAGATTTAATTTAATTATTACATTTCAAATAAATTTTTATTTATTATATGCAGAATTAAAAACAAAAATAATCTTATAACTATCACTTCTCATATAAATGAATTTATTATTTAAAAAAATTATAAATAAAAAATTGAAAATATGGATGATTCAGATTTAGGTTTAAATTATTGAGATTTCATTATAGTAATAAAAAATTAGTTACTTATAATTGTGATGAGCATAAAATGCGGACCAGTTTTGGGTTCTTGAGATGAAACCCATAGAAGCTTTAAAAGGAAAAGAGTCACATAATGATGATTTTTTCCCTTGTTTTTCTCAGATATATCGCGCAATAAACAAATCATAAACAGTCTCTCATTTTTGTAACACTGTACCCTGACGTTAAAAAGTAAAGAAAAAGATCGTCACTTAAATGATTTCAAGTGTTTTATTTTTCGGGGGAAGGAAATTGAAGGATATGATATTTTATATGAGTAGTGCTCATGCATGGAATGATTTTAAATAATTTACTTATTTTCCTTTAAATATGATGATGTGAAGTGATGGTTTTGCAAGGCGATAAGAGTCCTTTGTCCCTCTGTTTTGGATACTATATCATGTGAAAAAGCATATTCATGCGTGGTTGGTACCTGCTTGCAGATTTTCATGTATCCAGACGTAATAAAACACGATTTTGTTTAAAGAAAATGTCGAATCATAAAGGATTAAAGAGAAAGTTGAATATAAGATCAGGTTTTTTAACTTTAATTTGTTATTATCACATCGTCAATGATGATGCACGGATTGAAAAACATTAATCACTTTCTAAACAGTCCTTTGTAATATATAGTTGATACAACATAGTGCAGCAAGCATTTTGTATTAATATAATATAACAGCTTTTTTTTCATGATGTACACTCTTTTCCCCTAGTCAATACAATAATGTAATTACAGGCTAAAAAGTAATTATATAACAATTAAAAAGTAATTATTCTCCATTGATCCTTTGAATGAAGAGTGCAGTCAAGTTACAGCATCACCGTCCATATCGATTCTATGACTTTTTTGGTTACTTATGGATTTTTTTTAATTTAAAGAAAAAAGGTTACAATGATATTTTTATTTTTCCTCCATCTTTTTTAATGTATTAAAAGTTAAAACACAGAATCTGAACTGTGCAGCTTTGGTGCAGAGAGAACTGAGAGGAACCTGCAAAGGATGTAATGATTTTTATATATATATTTTTGGATACATCATGTAATGATTTAGATTTGGGAGGCTTTTAGCCGAGATTGGGGAGAAATATTTCAGCTGCAAGTGAAGACATTTCTTTCAGAAGCCCAATTTAGTGGCATACGGATTGGCCCATTGGGCTTAGATCCTAATGACGCTGGATGCATGGGAAGTTCCTACAAAGCACTCAAGTCATTCATGTGAAAAGTTGTGTTGAATGCTCTAATTATTCTCGGATTAAACCAAATTTTTTTATTTTGATTAGACAATAGACACTGAATTATAATCTCTAACACTTCTATTCAATTCTAACTCAGCTTTTATAATTTGACCCGGTACAATTCAAACCCTACCGTCTTGAGAATTCACAGTGGATAAGAGACAAAATAAAATGAGTTTTGTCCGTTGTCGTATGATAAACTTTAAACAAAATTAATCTTTAGGGTCTTTTTTTCCCTTCTTATTTTTTCAACGTGACAACAGGTAAAGAATAGCCCACCCAATGTCAATTTCTCATCAGCATCTCTCTATATTCTGTTTTTATCTTTGTTTTCCAAGAAATTAAAGAAGAGCCTTTTTGGGGGTGAGGTCACGTGCATTGCACCTGCTTTTGCATACAAAATAATTTAGTAGTAGATAGTAGATACTCTAGTAGATTTTGACATAACTAACATGACTGCCATCTGCATAACTGATGAACTTTGGCCAACCAAGAAATTTCTCCATCGCCTAGATCTACTGATTTTTTTCGACTTTCTGTATCTTTCTCCATACAAAAAAAATTAAAATGAAAATTATATAAATTCATGATTTATCAATTTCAAATTGACTTTCCTCAAATACAAATTGCAAGAATGTTATCTTCTACAGATGCTCCTACTCTCTCTAATCTAACGTCGATGCCCCTCCTTATAAATTAAATATGCCACATATAAATCACCCGACCATCTTAACTTCTCTTCCAAATCAACAATACTGCCGCAATTTTTAACAAGGGATAAAAGAAAAATAACATTCCTAATAATGCAAATTATCATCTTAATTTGGCCCAAGAAAAAAAGAAAGAAAATTACAAGCATCCAATCTAAGAGATCAGTCAACCTATGGAGGTAGTTTTTTGCTACAATCTTGAAAGCTAATAATTATCTAAGAAATAGTGTCGTCTCATCGATCCACGAAGGCTTCCTTGCATTGTAATAGAAAAATGCAATAATCTAAACTAACTCATCTGCTGTTCTGTTTTCTGCCAACATCGCAATAACAATGCATCAAACAACGGAGAGAATAAAGCCCCAAACAGAGAGAAACGTGCGTGTCTATTGTTATCAACTAAACAACAGTGAAGGGCAAGGTCCCAAGTATTATCACCTTTTTCCCTATACACGATCTTGTTCCCACGTAAAAATAATATTTGTGGGCATTCCCTGGCTTTGAGGGCATATGCCAAGTCTCTCTCTATGTTTATGTCTATCTTAACTGCATGTTACAACATACTCCCTCCGTTCGTAATGATAAGGGCCCTTTGAATTTTTAGGAAGGATTAAGGATATCAGTCATTTATTAAAATATAATATAATCTTCTAAAGATACCCGTAATTTTCACCATTTCTCTCATACTCCCTTTATCCTAATCACCAACTTTATATATAGTTTAAAAAAAAGTAGTAAAATATTGAGAAAAAATGTAGATAAGAATCTTATATTTAGGACCAAATCAAATTTTCAAAAGGCCATTATAATTAGGACCGGAGGAAGTAGTTCAGTGCATCGTGTAACATATGACAATCAAACAGGTTGTACATATAAATTGGTGCTAGATGAATGAAATTTGATCATACCAGCGGAGGCAGCCGATCTTTAGCACCCCAGTATACCTTAGTCGCTTTCTCCTGCTCTTTCAAAATTTTCCAGTTATCCATTGCCCTGTGGAATAATTAAAACAAACACCATGAGTTACCATTTGTCAGCAAGGGCCTCTACATAAATTATGAAGAAACAGGGAAGAAAAGCTTTCACAAATAGTAACCCTTTCAAGGCAAGAGCAAGAACACCTTGAAAAACAATTTTCTTAGGGGTGTTACAGCAGGAGGCCAATTTATCTAAATTGGGACCCCAAAAGATTACTTCAGGATCTCAATCTTGTTAGTAGTATACAAAATTATAGACAACGTTAACCAACTGCATATTTCTGTGCCATAGCCTCTTTTAAAAGTGTTTAGAGAAGGTTAGATATGCATCTCAAGCTTTATCCTTCCTCCAGTGTTTTCCCCTCCACAAAACCCACACCCCAATAAAAAAGAAAGCTTAACAAATCAAAATGGCATATATCAAAAGAGATAGACGATATAACCTGTTATATCTTTCAAATACAAGTACAACTAGTGGACTGGGGTGGAAAGCATAACTCTCCCATTCCAAACAGTTGATCTCTTGCACCCAGTTATCATCAATCTCCCCTTCCCAGTCAATTTCAACACCATCTTCCCCAATAACATTCTTAATTGGATGCTGTTCAAAATAATCAGAAGCTCTTATTCCCCAACCAACATCAGCATCCAAGGGCCAATTCTTACTTTCTTCCTCAATCATCATCTTCTTCTTTCCGCCATTGCTAGCATCTCCCTCATGTTCCACTTCGTCCCTCTCCACCCCCCTCCACCTCATCATCATCGTCATCGTTGTTGTCACCATCATCAATGTTTTCAGATTTAGACTTGTCAAAAACTCTTTCCTTCATTATGTTTTCCTTATTCTCCAAAACATCAGAGCTTTGTTGCTGGATTGAAGAGAATGTCCTATCAAGCGAATCACGTATGAAATCTTCAACTGCCATAATATAGCTTCGCTTCTACGCCCACGCCTTGGCTTCTTTGGATTTGTTAGGGAGACCTTGGAATAATTTTTATCATCAATATCAGTTACCACATTTTTTGGGCTGCGGCTTCTGATCTTGCTTCTAGCTCTGGGAGAGTAACTGGAGCTAGCTCCAGGTTCTGATTCCGGAAGAGGATTTTTCGAAGCAGCAGATAGACATACAGATTGTTTGGTACGATGACAAAGTACAGGGGAATGCAAGAACAATCTCAAATGAGAAACACTGTCAGTAGAGTGAAAATAAAAATTCTGAATATCACATGATGAAGGCAAAAAATAGGATCTCTTGTTGACAGTGAAGGTAGACAGAAAGTTCAACAGAGAGCAGATCCATTACTCCAAATCGTACACTCGTCCAATAACTGAACTTTAATCCGTAGATATCATTCTATTTGACTGAGATTATACTAGCTATCAGATCGTACGATTTCATTTGTCAACATTGGAAATTACAATCTCTTAACCTCAAAAATATCAATCCTCCAGTCATTAACAGCATACGTGGAGAGCGTTGAACAAAAGCTTTACCTACCACCGCTGTAAAGGGTCGCCATAATTGACCTCATGAAAAATTAAATTCAATTGTTCAATTATTCAAATGAATTATTCAATTAATGGAAAAAACCTTCCGGCTTCAGACAGTATATAAAAATATTTAAAATAAAATACATGAATAGTGAAAACATGAATTATGAAAAAAATCTTATTGACAATGTTACGCAGTGATAGTGTTTGTAAGATAGAATGTTTATCATGGACATGTGAAGAGAATAATACGGTTGAATTTTTAAACATTCATATGTAACACGGTATAATAAATAAGTAGGTCAAAGTGGCATGGGAAAAACGCTGCTTTGATTGAATGAGAGGGCATGAGCCTTTTATATTCCCATTCAAACGAAATTGATTTCTTATTGGTTGTAAACATGATCGACTTTTTTTTTCAAAATTTAATATGGCAATTACAATCGCAAAAGAATTATAATTGACTGCGTATCTCAACAAATACCATACCGTCCATTGGTTGTGTGTGATAAATAATAACAATATGATACATACACGATGAACTAACCTAGTATGCCAATATAGGAAAAGTAGAACATAAAATAAATACAAGCTAGCAACACATTCGGTCTTCATTGAGCCCATTTAATAAATCAATTAATACCGCTCATTGGTTGTGTGTGATAATTAAATAATAATAACAATATGATACATACACGATGAGAAAACCTAGTATGCCAATATAGTAAAAGTATGCCAAGATAGCAACAGATTCCGGCTTCATTGAGCTAATTTAATTTATTAATTCAATATATCAATTAACTGAATTAATTAAATATTTAAAATAAGCAATGCATTGAAATAAGTAATGCGGTTAAAGTTGGTGCAATAAGTGTAGCATAAAAATTTTAAAAAGCGTAGAGAAAAAATTACAGTCAACAACAACTTAATTATACTAAGTAAAAATTGACATCCCAAATTAAGGTAGACATAATGGCAATGGTAAGTCGGTAATGGAGGAATTTCCTGTAATGAAACATATATAAAGAGTATCATAATCAAGAATTAAAAACTATTGGAGGCAAGTTTATCTTTAACTTAACTTTGTTACAGCATCACACTCCTACGTCAAATACTCAACTAAATGAAATCCAAAATCCAAAATTCAAAACTAAACGTGTTTATCAAAGTATGTCAAAAATTTAACATTTATAAAATCGACAGAGGCAAGCTTGCAAACATCAGCTAGACACAATATAGTACGGAAAGACATTAACGATTATGGTGACACTATGTATGTATCCGCATTGCAGACAATAAGTGCTATTTATGAAATACTTCAGAAGACCAGAAACATCTATTTTTAGTGAAGCTATTAATTTAAAAATTAAAATCTAGATATAGAAGTTTTCAAGGCAACATTTAATTGCTAACAATTACCTTTCCATCAAATCCTTAGCCTGTGGAATATCTAGGTTGAATAGAGTAAGAAAGAAATGGAAAGAAAATAGATATAATTTCATGGTAAAATGTGCTTATATGTAGATGTGTTCCTATTAAGCCTTGCAAACCGAACCAATACAACTATAGAAAGCTCCATGTCCTTAGTTTTCTTCTCGCAAGTCTCCTCAGCGCATTGGCCCCAAAATGAAAGATTCAATGCATTTTCACTACACAAATGTACATACAAGGAATATCAGGAAAAAAAATTAAACATGATTAGATACTAATAAGGTTACACGGGGCAAAAAAAAAAGAGTATTTACATGGGAAAATAATATAAAATATAAAATTTACACCTGCATGAATGGCAAGACAAATGACCAATAAAAAAAGGGTTAAGGTACTAAAATAACCATCAAGTCATATAAAAAGTGCAACTGTAACTAGAAATTTTTTTTGGATCTAAAAGTAGCCATAAAGAACATTAATAGGTGCACACCGTTAACCATCGTTATTTTGGATCAAAAACTGATGACAAGGATATTGAGCTGGACATTGTTATTGCATACGTGGCTACTGAATTATAAGAAATAATATGGATTTCATTCTCCTGCTGCTTATTAATGCCTGCTCTGTTCCATCATTTGGGTCCTTGCTCTCCAGGAAACTCACAAAAGAACCAAATATCTTTGATCACCTGCAAGCAAAAAGCATTCCATGCAGTCAAATCCTATCGATATGTAGTAAGAAGATAGAACAACTTTCTCAATCAAATTATATCTTAATAATAATTAGAAAATAGTTTCACCAGTCCGTCTCTCTCACCCACAGCATGAATCAAGAGTGAGATGAAAGTTCTTTATGATTAACATGAATGGATAACAAAATAAAATCCCTCAAGAAGAACAAATATTTTGTAGCAAAAGCCCTCTACTGGGTGTTCAGCCTATTCCTAGATGCTCCTAACCATTACCACGAAAAAGAAAAGGAGGACTCGCAGGCATACGATATGCTTGCTGTGGCACCCATAACCAGCAGGTAGGTATCAACATAATTTATGTTTAGACCAACATTTGAAATGAAAATCATTTGTTAATTTGGCTTTTATAATTAAATCTGCACAACACGGTAATATTCAAATTTGAGTGTCACTATTTTCATGTGTAAAAACTGTCAAAAAAAGTGATATCTGCATAAGTAGAAAATTACAGCTTCCAGTTTACATCTATTTATCATATAATTTTGGTTTAAAAAAACACGACCATGCTTCATTTTTCTAAATGCTTTAAAGTCAACAAAAACGGCGACAATCAACTATTTAAGATTTTAGAAATAGAAAGCAAAGATGAGACATGAAATTAAAAAAGAAGAAGAAGAAGAAGATAAAAAACATGCATACACAGAGGCGAATTCAGAAGGAGTGGCAAGCGGAGGGTCAGGATATTTTTCATCGAGAATCACCACAACAACGTCAGAGTCAGTCACCCATTTGTCATCAATCTTAAGAACTAGAACCTTTCCTTCAGGATTCATGTCCAAAAACCTACAAACAAAACCAGATCAAACAAATCCGTGTTAAATATTACCCCAAAACAAGGTTAGTTGTGAGAAAGACAACCCAGATACTAGCTAATTTCCGAGAACACCAACCATTTGGGTTTGTCAGTGAGATTGATAAGGTGTCTCTTGTAGGAAATATGCTTCTCCTCCAAAGTTAACAGGACTCTTTGAGAGAAAGGACCTGAAAACAAACCGAAGTGCGAAATAAACAAACAAATGGCTAAAACCCAGAAACATCATCACAGATACAGGAAAAAAATGGTAGAGAAAGAGAAGGAGGGGATGAATTAGAGGATGATGTCATCAACCTTCTCTTTCAAATGGCCTACTTGCTGCCTTTCACTCCGTCTTCTTCAACCTTGTTCTTCAGGTTCGATGGTGACATCAAAGCCTCTAAAGCCATTAATTCATTAGCTATGGGAAATCTATCCATTTATCCCCTTGCCACGTCTTTGCCCCAAATATAAAAACCCTACCCATGTCCACTCATCATAAAATGCCATGTGTACTCTACCAAACTGACAGATGTATTTGGTTTAGCAGCCTTTAAACGGTCTGTGTTGGACATATGTGTGAGTGTATGTGAAAGAGAACAAAGGAACATATGTGTGTGTGTGTCAAAGAAGAAAAATAGTCCCACATTGCTTGGGAAAGAGGGAGCT
>JBAGKO010000003.1:11934941-11953892 GCA_037177275.1 Acacia concinna | reverse complement strand
AAACTTATGAAGGGATGTACGAGAAAAACTTGAGCGAGCCGCTAGAAACCCTAGAGAGACGCAAGAGGCACTAGCACGCAACTGCGTTGGGAGTTTGTTTGTGTGTGGATACCGGTAAAGGGAGGCGATCGAAGCGTCGGCTCCTCGTGATCGAACAATTAGATCCAAAAAGGTATTCTCTAACCACTCGATTTAAACGTCTTTGATAGATCCTCTATCAGGATTAGAAAATGTTTTTCCGCTACGTTGTATGTTCTAATTCCAACAAGTTCATCCTTTTCCAATCACTCGAGTACCCAATAAGATCATAACATTTGTCTTGTGAGTTTCTGGGTTTCTTGTAATGACTACATCGTGATCTGTCTCATTTTCCACATTTATCTCCAACCTGAAACACATCTACTTTCGTCATCGGTCTTTAAGAGATTGAGATCTACCTCTGTTTTTTGTGTTCAGTGACTAAGTGGTATGCTACACCTAGTTTTGGAATAGGCTTCATGCTCATTATATGTATCTTAATCGTGGTATAGCTTTCTTTTAAACCCAGAAGGAAGTTATAAAAGTGATATCCTTCTTTCATCTCCACCAACTATTTTGGTAGATTGCAGTTACAGCCTTACACGTGCACTTAGCCAAGGTTGGTACCAACTGCTTTTCCTGCCTCATGTGAGCCACTATGTGTTGTAGTTCATAGGCTCGTGGTGCACTTCCTTTTTCAAACCTTTATTCTACATCTACCCATATTTCTTGTGCAGTTTTGGCATATCATACACTAGCTATTATGTCTTTACTCATGGCATTTTTCAACCAGCCTATCACTATAATGTTGCACTACATCCAATGGTTCAAGTTTGACAAGTCTGGCTTTGGAATTGGAATTGATCCATCAAAAAATCCAATCTTGTTCTTCGCAAATAGGGCATTGCTCATGTCGGCTATCCATTCACCATAGTTGCTTTCATTGAGGAGTTCTCCCACATATACTTGTCTTGGACTATCAGAGGAATGGACATAGTACGGCGACATTACGTCGATAACCCCAACAAACGCGTTCTTTGTTGTCTCAGTCATGGCTTCGATTTACACACCTAAAACATGATATAATTCAAAGTTTTAGAAGCTGTTGCTGATACCATGTGAAACTTAGAGGAACTGAAAAACATATATTATTCATGGATGTATAGAAGTATATATACAACCTTAATAATAAAATGTTCGATGGTTTTGGAAGGTTCCGTATCTACAGTGTTGCAACCATAATCTAAACAAAAATTTAAAATTTAAAATTTCAAACTTCAACAATAATGTTATATTTTGGTTATATTCTAACATGTTTTGTTCTATATCCTTTGATGTATTATCCTTTTAATTGAGCTATGGATGATGCATTATCTTCATATAACATTGTTGGAATCTTTTGTTCAAGAAATTGACCAGATATAGATTGGAAATGTTGAGTCCTTAACCTTAACCAAACACATCCTCTACTCCTCCTCATTAACTATAATTATTTTTGTGTGATTTGATGATGTAGCTATTAAAGTTTGTTTTGTTGAGCGCATGATACAAGTATACCACCACAAGTATATAAATATCATGTATGAAATCTATCATTATGTGGATTTGATAAAACGCTACATACGATCTAGATGCATTAGCAAAAAATAATCTCATATCACTTGTTACTCCAATATTTTGAAATATATATTTAATTCCATTCCAATGCCTTCTTGTTAAAGAAAAATTAAATCTTGCCAACACATTTACAATAAATTTGGAAATTTCAATAGATGCATCTATTGGTAGAAAGCTTAAGCAAAAGAATTGTACGTGTTTTAGAAGAACGAGCAAGTACTCTTGTGCCTTGCATGGAGAGAAAAAAACAAAAATGCGCATTAGAAACCTACAACATAACAAATAACGTGAGCAACAATGATGACACCATGTTAAGGTTGGCTTAGAGCAAGGGATAAAAGGCGTTGGAAAAAAAGATGTTAATGTTACTGTACCAATAGGAAAAAAACCATAAGCCTATCCTTTATTATTAGCCTTCCACTGCCTAAAACTCATTACTGGACAAAGCTAACATAAAAAATTTGCTCCATACATTTTTCTACGTTAACAAAATTAAAGGTCCCTCTAGTAACACAAATATTCAAACAACTTTAAATAAGCTTCAACCTCCTGTGTTTTGGAAAATCTCTTTGTACACAACATTTTTTGTCTTGATTACTTGTGGGCCATCAACATCATTAACGACTTTTAGCCCTGCCATTCTTCAAACTCTTGAAAGAGCCATGTATAATTGTTTATGCATAAAGATAGGTTTTGATAGCAGCAATACAACATTGCACAATGATTGACCTTGACTCTTATCATCAATATAAAACTCATCACAGTTTAATCATTAGGCCATGCTCTGCATAACATAAGTCACGTAATCATATTCATGACTCTCACTAAGTTGGATATTACAACCCAAGCATTCATAAACTGATCAACATTATTATGATAATTGATTATGATTATGACTAATAATATGAAGTCCTATCAATCTTACAATCTAACATACATTGTTTTATGAATTGTTTTTTGATGTAACTATCAAACATATATGTATTAATTAGTCATTCACATACATTAAAAGTTTGATGTAATATATTACATTATGCTGCTAATTTTTCCACAGTATAAAAAATCTACCACTTTGTAAGCTTGATAGGAACGATTGTAAGGTTCTTTGTCACCCCTCCATCAGTTTTACTTTTACTTTACCACCAACCATTTGAAACAAAAGAAATTAGTAGATAACATTAATTATTATGACCCTGATTAATAATTATAAACATTGTCACGTTGTCAAACTCAGATACCTTGTTGCATTCATGTATGTACAAATAAAAGTTAATTGTTAACTGATATATGTTAATTGTAACATCAGTGTATTTACAAACAAATAATGTAGGACCCCATGTTAGGACGTAAGTCATTGAAAGAACTAACTGATTTCTTAACTGCATTAAATGGACAAAGCACATTGTCAAACTTAAAAAAAAAAAGCATTCTTTATTCCTGTGTGGGTTGTTAATGCCTTCCCCAATTTCGTTAGTGTATTTCTTGATATTTGAAAGAATTCCATTTGTGCACGTGATTGTTAAAAAGGGCATGTGTTTAAACTGCACAATTGCTTGTCCTTGTGAAAAAAAGGATACATGATTAATATAATGTTGCTTTACATTGCATTGTTGTAATTGGTGTCTACTCATATCTCCCTCTCGCTTATATGTTCCATACATTCTAATGTTATACTCTTTTCCTTTCATGAGGTTGACAAACAACCTTTCATGAGGTTGGCAAGCCTTGCAATAATGGCAAGGTTTTGCAACAAACCTTGCTAAGAGCAAGGAGTGACCAAGCAACCTCAAGGGTGATCATTAACCTCGAGGTTACAGTCATTCTTGCTCTAAGGCAAGGTTCTCAACAAACCTTGTCATTGCTACAAGGTTTGCTCAAAACTTTGCAAGTTGGCAAGAAGGAGCAACAACCTCAAGGGTGAGGTCCAACCTCGAGGTTATAGGCTCTCTGTCACAGCAGTCAAGTTTGGCTCCAACCTTGATGTGGGTGTAAGATTGGATCAAAACCTTGCAATTAGCAAGTTGTGACTCTAACCTCGAGGGTGAAGGGTAACCTCGAGGAAATTGGACTTTTTTCATAACAGCAAGGTTTGTGAACAACCTTGCTGTGGTAGCAAGGCTGGATCAGAACCTTGCCCTTGGCAAGGTATGACCCCAACCTCAAAGGTGAGGGGTAATCTCGAGGTTACGGTTCCCTCCCACAACAGCAAGGTTATAACTCAACCTAGCTGTTGGAGTAAGGCTGCAATGGAACCTTGCTATCTTGAGAAATTGGTGGAGCCTCAAGGGTAGTCTCTAGCCTCAAGGCTAGGACAAATTCTGGCAACCTTGTAAGGCAATTTCAAAACCTTGCAAGTTGATCAATATCAATGGAGCCTTGAGTTTGCTCATTGACTTCGAGGGTGGTAAGTATTTTCTTAACTTAACATTTTCACATGCTCTGTGTTATTTTTCCTAATAAAACCTAAGACCTCGAGGATTGTCTTTCAACCTCAAGGATGCAACCAAACAATGTACTATGCTTTTTAGAAACTAACCTTAAGTACAAATTGAAACCTCAGGGGTACTACTCTATTTTCTTGAACCCTCAAGGTAAAGTCTCGACCTCAAGGTAATCTCATTTTGTAAAATCTTCGAGAACACTCTTCAACAAAAGATAATGTGCTAATTTTTATTAAAACCTCGAGACTATTGATTTTTAAAGGATTGCCTCGAGGATGACCAAAAACCTCAAGGGAATTTCAAATACCAAATTTTCAAGAAAACAGACGTTGTAGCGTAAACTTCTTAATCATTCAAGATTCCATTATATTGATACTCACTTGTTTCTAACTTTTGCAAATGATCTTTATTATGTATATGAACAGTTTATGATTCATTTCAATAACACACAAACACAAATTAACCGATATGGTCATTGTGTCAGACACATTAAATGTGTTTTCCAAATTTGATAAACCTTCACCTACCATCCTTCTTCTATTTCAATGGCTCTATTTATGACTTAGAAGGGAAATTCTTTATGTTTCAACAGAAACTACCTAGAGGAATGATGAGATATCAATGGCTATAAACCGAACACCAATTCCTCGTACAATATAAATTCTTGAACATTAATGACAGCAACAACTAACAACGAGAGTGATAGTTTTCTAAGTGTGCTGCATTCAATTGTCATTAATTCTATTGTTGTTCTTCAATGATTATTATTCAACTCTACTGAGAGAATATTTATTACATCCGTAAATCATTTGTGAGTATCTCAAAGTTGGGATACTTTGAGTGGAGACTTGATTGTAACTTGTAAGGGGGAGTGATATCTTAAAGTGTCCATTGAGTATGTACTATAGCATCAAGAGCCCATTAAAATCTTAGGAATTAGTGGAACTCAGTGACTACTAAGAACTGGACGTAAGTCATGAGATTTGATTGAACCAGTATACAAGCTTATGTCTTGAGTTTTCAAGAAAAATTTATAATACCCAATTCACCCCCTCTTAGGTGTAATCCTTGCCTCATCATTTACCACCTTCTATTTTATGATATTCTATCTGTATGTATGAAAAAAAATTAAAAGAACTACTCAAACCATTGGGAATGGAGATGAGGTATGTTATGGGCATCAACCCATTATGATACTCTCTCCAAACTCTAATGCTGTTCCTTCAAATTTTTTAACCCTCAAACATAAAGCCTCCCATTCTCTCTTTTAGATTTTTTGGCCACAATTTTGAGATTTTCCTTTTTTTTTTCTTTTGGATGTGCATAGTTTTAAGCTGTCTTCCTTTACTTTGTAACCTGCCTTACCTTGTTTCTTTTTAACTCCATGACAAAAACTTTTCTCTCCCACTTTCACATCCATTCTTGTCCCTTAATCTCATCTAAATTCCCTCATCTTACCTTTAATAATTATCCTACGTGTCAAAGGAATAGCTTTATTTTGGTATAAAAAATAAATATTTCTGATTCAAACATAAACATTATTATTTTGATTTTTAAAATATATTATCATATTAACCAGAGATTTTTTTTAAAAAAAAGATCAACATATCAAGTTACTTTTATATATATATATATATTATGAGTTTATATGAGGGTGAATTTTCATAAATTATGCTATTTAAATTAAGGTTTAAATTAATTTATATAACCTATATATGTAAAAATTATATAATATAACATATAAGGGTCAAATTGTAAATCAATTTTTATTTCCTCTCCCCCTCTTGAACCAAACAAAGGTTTATTAAACATCTATGCCTTTCCTTCCCCTTTTGCCAAACCAAACAAAGTAACTTACTATCATTTTCTTCCATCACCTCCCATCCCATCCCATCCCATCAAACCAAATAGGCCCTTAAATGTGGATGCTATGCTTGGTTATACTTATATGTAATATTATGCGGCTTCAAATTTAATTTGAAAGTAGGAGAGAATTAAATATGATTTTGGAAATTGAGTATGCACAAATTATAGAGAATTTCTAGCACTCATCACTGTAATCATGTGACATCACAAATGAAATATAGAGTTGAGCATATGTAAACTCTCATAAAAAGAATGAAATAGTTGAGGAATATCATATATATTAACCTCATGTATAGTGGATTCCCATTGTTGGTGAGCTTATTCTGCTCTAGCATCTTTTTGGCATCAACAAACACATTTCATTTATTCATCCAGAAAGCAATTACAGAAACTTGTAGCAATGTACCAGTGCACAAACATAAAGCAAACAACTAACAAAACTCCTATCAGGTAATAAACCCAAGCAAAAAAACACAAACATCTCAATTAAAAGTAGATCCACATCTAGCGTACAACCAAAAAACCCTCGAAACAAGATTCTCCTAGTCAATTCAATGCAAAACACTAGGAAAGAATTAGAGAGAGATGGGGGCTTTGACACCCAATCTTTCGAGCACATCCCTCTCCCAGTTGAGATAAGAAACACCTCCATAGCTGAAAAACATCTTGGTATCCACTGACAGCTCCCCCACTGTAAAGCTTTGCCAAGATCAATATAGTCCACTAGCACCATACAATCTTTTACTAGATAGATTAACTCATTGCTATCCGTTTGCACTAGTGGAATTCCATCAAACATACACGGATCATAACCAATGTTTCCTATCAATTTAAGTTGAATATACTAAGGGGGAACCCATCTCAAATCACCCTTAATTTTTTCTCTAGGAAAATCATAATAGAGCCAAGGGAACAATCCAATGAATCTAGCCAAGAGATTTGAAAACTTAAGCAATTCAGCATGAATCGATTTTCCCATATCCCCACAAAACCAATTCATACTCATATAAACTAGAGTGGAGGATAATTTATGATCATTATACCATAGAGAAACCGTCAAATTGGAGAATAGTTTATTCTATTTCCCTTGCTCACCGATGCTCGCTAACTTTGTTTCGTCCATTTCAGCTTGCAACATTTGCTCTTGTGGGGGAAGCCAACGAGGATCTGCTACAACCTTTCGATTGATGCCGCATTGATTGTCTTTCGAAGAAATCGTATTCGTGGTCCTCACTCGGTTCCTCTAATTTTTGAAGCTCTCCACTGAATCAACTCTGAGACTTCGACATCGGCGGGATCTCCATATCCAACCTCCAATTCTTGTCGAATAGCTGCCACTTCTTCCACCAATTTCCTCTACTCTTCCGCCGCTTCTTCCCTTATACAAGCCACCATCCTCAAATATGAAGCACACCCATCGATTTACTCTATACCAAGAAATTGTTGACATACACACCCAAACGAGCCACTCACCCACCTCGCCTGACCGACGGTGAATGTCCGATGCTAGTTTCATTGGCTCTCCCATGGAGAGATCCCTCCGATTGAGGGAAGGGTTGAAAACCCTAGCAACACCGCTTCTGCTCTAGCATCTTGAGTATAAGATAATTTTATTGATTGCGCTAGGATGGATTTGTCTGTCTTGCCGAATGAACGAACATTCTTACATGGATTTTGGATGTCGATTCCACTTTTTTTTAACTCGGATTCATATTCAGTGGCGTTTTCTGAACTGAAGACTATCTTCATTTGAGTTTTAATTTATATAAATTTCATCTGTGATTGATTGACATATTTTTTAATCCTAAATCACTTTTACTTAATTTATTGAAAAGGATTCTATGGATAAAACATTAACCAGATTTTAGTTTAGAGTATAAATAAATTCAGAACGTGTAAAGAGAGTTAGTTGAAAATCACATGCATAATTCAATACTCCCTCCGGTTTTAATTATAAGGCTCAGTTCACTTTTTTGCAGAATCCTAAAAAAACTAATTACATTATTTTAAAACATTAAAATTTATTGTTTTGGTTCCAACTATATTGTTTGACTTATAAACTAATATGAAAATAATAAAACACAACATATCATATAATTAAATAAATTATTTTACTTCCTTAACTTCTCAAAAAAAATTAAATGCCCCTTATGATTAGAATCGGGGGAATAATTAATAGCAAAAACATCTATGAGCAACATTGATAGGTCGTGACTATAGCAAGGGCACCACTTGTTTAACAAATAAAGGACAACAAGTTTAATGTCCATTTAAATTCCACTTGGAAGTATCCGTGGTTAGATAAATTAAACCACTCTATTTAATATTAATACTCCTTCAGGTCTTAATTATAAGATACAGTTAACTTTTTTAGAGAATCATACAAAAATTAGTTACATTACTTTAAAGCATTAAAATTTATTATTTTTTTCAACCTATTTTTGTTTGACTTATAAGCTAATATATAATATAATAAATGCAACATATGATATGATTAAATAACTTATTTGTTTTTTTAACTTTTTTTAGGAAAATTAATTGGGCTTTATAATTAGAATTCTAAGGAATATTATCATAGGGCTTCTGTTATGATAATATTCCATCTCGATTCTGACACATTGTCTGAATGCTGAGAAAACTAGTGTTATTGCTAAATTTATGTAAATTATGATTATATTGCTGTGTAAATACAGCTCTAGATTTCCCATAGTGGATAGAGATCATTTGGTTCACACGCGCAGTGCCCAATGTGGTCACCACAAAGTCCCTGGAGCTGACGGTTTTCCTTCAAGGCTAGCCACATACGCTTTTGTCAAATCTACTTTTGAGGATGGAACTGATCATGGTGAGGTGAGCCACTTCTACCAATTTTGCTTATGTAATGTTACACCAAATGCATTACTAATGTTATTACTGATCATTTAAGAAGTGTCATGGATGATTTGGTACTCTTTACCATTCAAGCTTCATTAAAGGAAGGCATAATATTAAGATTATTGTTGGGCATGAGGTTATTCATACTATGAAGAAGGCAAGGAGTAACTATGGACAAAAGCCCTTGAAGATTGATCTTTGAGAATGCCAAAGTCTTGGATCATGGCTTTTACAACAAGATCATGGCTTTCACCCTATTGATTGTGATCAAATTGTAAGACCCAAAGTCTTGGATTTAAAGGCTAGCCATCTGTAATAAGTACATAGCATTGAAGATAATCTTTTTTTTTTTAAAGTTTAATTTCTCGTTAAAAGGCTTCAGCCCTCCCTGTTCAAGAAAAGAAAGAAGAAAAAGAATTTTAAACCATTCCTTAGATCTTTGTCAAAATGGGTTTGTCATAAGGCGCTTTTGGTATGAGGTGAGAGAAGAGAAGGGGGAAAATAAAAATTTTAGTAGTTAAATTTAAAGAAATTGAAGAAATAGGGTTATAAAATGTTAATAAAGAACAAATGTAACATAAAAAAAAAATATGAAAAAATAATTTAAAACTTCTAACCCCACTTCTTTAATTTTTTTAAATTCAAGTTATAAAAATTTTCCCTCCTCTTCCCTCCCCTACAAATCCCTCGTACCAAACAAACCCTAAGAGTGACAACCTTAAGATAATGGTTAAAAGACTCAAGTACTTATTTTCAAGAATAGAATTAATTATGAGTCTCTACAAGATCCGGTCGCTAAATTTCAGAAAACTTACCCCATTAAATAATTGATAAATTACTATGGCCTTTAAAATCTGCAACCACGCCCTTGGATAATCCCCTATTTCTCATGTTGTAATATCTTCCAAAGGCGCTTGAGAAGATAAAATACGCACTATTTGGTGGTGATACTTAAAAACCAGACCCACACACGAATAGATGATAAAAATTAACACGTACACAAGTGTAGAGATTGATTCCGCTTAATGGGATACGACTTGTTATACATGTGGACTAAGAACTGAACAGGACCTTTTTTTTTGCAAAAACTAATTAATTAGCACTTTTGGCTAAACCAATCAATGATGTTGAGTTTCAACTTAACCAAGCACACTACAATTGTGCATAAGCAACTAATAAACAATTAGGCTAACTTTCAACACAGGCCTACAAAATTCTTGCTTGAAAATGAGCCGACAGTGAAGACTGTGTCTACAATTGCTTTAGAACTCAAACAGGCGTAACTCAACCATTCCTTCTTTCCTTTTTGGAGAATACCAAGCAACAACCTTACATGACTGCAACAGCCTCAAGGAGTAGCTCAGGCTGCAAACATAATCCTCTATCTGAAACCTTTTGGAGAAAGATTCAAAAGATATTCTGGAATCTGTCCGGAAGACAATCGGCCCTGCGACCTATGAGTAGGAAATTGACATATCAGCTTTGCATTGTATTCTTTTCCGTATTTAACTATTTTAAGATCCACATGATAATTTGTATGGGTAGAGTGCCTCTTAAAGAAACTGTTTTCTGATTTCACCAATTTCAGATATTTGTACATTCACAAAAATGAATGCACATAAAGCATTTGGCGAGAGAGATCAAGAAAAGAAGATAAATGTCTCGATATGGTGTGAAATATACACTTGGTTGTCATCTTTTATGTCATTCTCTCTTCAAATACATAGATATAGAAAATCCAATCTGGTCATCCACTAATTATCAATTATCAGCAGAACAAAAAAAGTTCTACAGTTATCTCTACTCTGCCATCAACCAGTTAGCTTGCATTCATCGTACTTGAATATTGAATATTTGCCCAATTCAAATTCAAAAACAATTAATCAAGCCTATGGTGCCAACAGATTTGCAGCTCAGTTTCATACCCATATGCTCCCTCTGATCTGGAATATAAGGACTTATAACTAGTTCATCAATATTAAGCTAAGTAGTTACCATTAGTTAGTCTTGTCAAATTTGCCTCAGATGACAATTATTTTCCAGAAATTCCCCCCATTCAATGTTTAAACCTCTACCCTTAATTTAATGATAGGTAGTTATAGTATGCTATGACCCAAGATAGAACAGTAGGAAAATACTGTTGAAACTGATATTGATTCCAGAAATTATTCGCTCCTCAAGAATAGAAGGAAGAATTACAGCAAATAACTCACATTCGGTCACACAAAAGAAAGAGTTAGCACACTGAAACAGAAACATAAACTGAAGAAGAAATATGATATCTTCCTCCACACCCAATCTGACTTTCAAGAGGTCAGAAGCTCTCCTCACCATACTCAAAATACAGAATAAGTCCTGCCTCCTCTCAGCCATAGCAACGGCTTAAAAAGTGTCAAAGGATGACTAACGCAGTCCCCAAAATACCCTTTTGACCACAGGCATGTCTAAAACATCCTAAATAACAGTAGCTCTCAGCTTGCTTGTCCTCCAAAATAGTATGGTCAACATCCCAGTTATTGGAAAGTAACTTCCCTTTTGCACGAATCTTCCTTAACTTTCCGTTTATAGGGCTGGGTTCAATCAAAGTCATAATTAATGATGGGTAGAAGTTGAAACAATTCTTTAATTCATTAGACACAACCTATTTATTTATGATATTTTGGACCAAAACAACTCTATTAAAGTCTCTTATATTCAAGACCAGAGAAAGACCATCATCATAAACAATTAGTCTCCTGCCCAACAAACAAGGAGCCTCCGTTTTCTTTTACTCGATCCACCAATGGACACTATGATTCTATGGGAGATATCTATTCTATCATAACGTTCACTTGAACAAAACAATATGCAATTACTGACGAGTAATTGATTAAAAGACAAATGCAAATCCAAAGGAGGTACCTGCTGTTGAAAGGCTAAATTTAGCCGAGGAGAGGCTGAAGCATGTTCATTAACATCAGCAGAATTTCTGAAACCATTCAGAATCTTCTTGGCAAAGCCTGAAGCTGAGCAAATATCAAGGCGAGCATCTAACCTTGTCAAATCCCCATAGTTCTTTATAAATTTTCCATGCTGGAAAGTATAGCAAACCGAACCAAATAAATCAGCATTCAATGGAGATCTCTTGCTTGGTCTTGAAATTTCTTGATCTTCTCTCAAATCAATACTCGAATGGCTCCTCCCATCCCAAATCCTGGCAGTGCAGGCACCGCCTACAATTATTGCAAACCATTAGCATGACAAAAGGATCTTATTATTGGGCCCAAAAACTGCATATCATAATGGCCATGAACTTGGGAATAAGTAAACCAAAAAAGGTAAAGCATCTTGGAAGAATTAAAGGAAAAATTATGGAATCCACATGGGGTAACATTAGAATAACTATCTCACGAGATGGGAAAGAAGAAATCTCATTGAAACTCCCATTTCATTCAAACCATAGACACCATAGACATGCAGAAACACATTGCCAAAGTAGCAGCATGCTCTTTCTTCCTCCCAAAGTCAACAAACTTATGAACAATCATATACTTGTGAAGTATCCACTAGTGTATATGTCAATAAGTAATCAGACAATAATTTAAGTTTGGTAAAAAAAAAAAAATTAAAAACGGTGCTTTACAAGTGGACCCCTTCTTTTAAATATTGTGTCCATGACTACATGTAACAAATAGAAATGCTTTGGAACAAGAATTATTACTAGAACAGCATCTCTGATCTGACTCATCACAACATATCAAGAAAATTACTAAATGAAAAGAATTACTCTCAACAAATTTTCTGAACACTAATACTGTCAAATTAATTCAGTCTAAACAACCTAGAAAATTTAAACTCAATATGGTAATATTAAAAAGGATGAAAAACAAATGGCATAGCCATATTTAAAGAGCATTTTAATTTTTAAATAAGCAAGTATAGCATACCGATAACAAAAAAATGCTGCATATAGCTACATGAATACTCTATTTCTCATCTCAAAGAGCTATGATAAAATAAATTTAAAGAAATTACCAATAATTCCAGATATTGCTGACTGGGGTTCCATAAGACGCACATCATATGGATAAGACGTAGCCGGCTTATCAGTTGTTTGATCAAGACTTTCTGCAGCCTCATTGTCTCTCCAGAAGTACTTGATTTTCTCACAAGACAAGGCAGCCTTAGCACACAACGCAGGCAGCAATGAAAGCGGCGGGTTGCCATCTATGGCATTTACTGCCTCAGGGTCACCACCATTTTTATGTATCCCAAAACGGTATCGGAGCCCAGAATCAGACTTTAGGGATGACAAATCAAGGGAAATGGATTCAGGCACATCCCAGTATTTTCCTTTGTGGTCAATGAATAGTTGAGGCCATGCAGCCTCCAATGTGATATCATGGTCAGGAAGCTGTATACCACATAAGTTTGGTCACGATAGGACAATTTTTGTGTGTGTATGTGTGTGTTGCAAAAGAAGGAGGGGGGGGGGGGGGGTAGGATCTGCCATGCAATTTAATATTATTTTTTTAGAAGATATGAAATAATTCATATAATTGTATATGAATAATTTAAAAAACAAAAAACGTATATGAGAACCAAGAGGAAATTCACAAAAACCGCGTTAAAATAAGATCTATACTGATATGAGGGGAAATTGTATATTAAATTATTAATTACTCACTGCAATTTTGCTTTAGAAATTTCCTTGGAAGGCAGATTCATTATAGGTGAAGGAATGAGTGAAAACAAAGAAGATAAAATAATATATCCTCAACAGGGTCCCAGAATCAACATATCAATTTTGTAATGCTGTCCAACTGCTTCACAGATGTGGGAAGGAGAATCCCTTAAAACAAGAGACGATGATCACAAATAATGATTAAAGAGAACTAGAAGGAATCATAACTAATCCAGCTGACAAAACGTGTACTTGAAAACTCAACCGCTCTATCATAACCAAATATGCTAAAGATTAGCATTAATAGCACAGTACCAAATTCTATTGCACATTCTAGGAATATGCCCAACATCCAGACAGATATTCAAAAGGCCTTCCCCTAGATAGAAGTACTTGAGCTTTAACAAAAACCGAATATGCAAGGAAACACACATCTGTAAAACTTAACAAACGGGCAGTATATTAATGGCACCGGACCATTGAAATTTGAAATGAAAAAATGGTTCTCAAAAGGAACTTGAAATTTCCTAAGAGGTTTATGAAGGAGAAGTAATCTGTTTGAAGAGGATTTATAAAGTAAATAATTGACTAGGAAGCTTACATCCCAGAAAACCCAAGAGTTCAAGTCTTTCAAAAATTGCAAGAAATCAAAACCATTTTTAAAGAAAAACAACATAATGAAATCAAAGAAAAAATAAATGAATTTATTTAAATTCTATTTCGTTTAACTTCTTCACTGCCTTGTACACTTTGCTCACAAAAACTCCCACAAAATGACACAGTAATTACAGTTTTTCAGCTAACTCTAGTACAATATAAATAAAAAAGTAGCCATTTAGAAACTACGCTAGATTATTATTTAAACACTTTTTGCTCTGTAATTAGCACAGTTCAATTCCATAAAGGAATGAAAAGTCATCTATAAATTAACAAGAAAAAATAATCATCGACCATTGAGAATGCATAGGAATTAAACAAAAAAAGACAAGAAATTGAACTCATGCCTGGTGGTAAATCATCATTTTGTTGCGACGTCTTTTTTTCTCACCATGCCCCTCCATGGATAGTAGAATGGATGTTGAGTCAGAAACAGAATACTGCGAGAATAATCCAAACGAAAAAAGTGACTTGTCAACAAAATGCTTTGCAACATCCTTGATTGTGGAGAGGTCGAATTCATCAGCATTAGAGATCTCATTTTTTATATCAGCAAACAGTTTCCTGGGACGGAACTGTCCAATCAGCCCAAGCCACCTATATTAACAATTGTTATGCAAAAGCATGTATAAGAACATTAAAAACATGAGATATCACAATGATGCCATATATCATTAAACTATCCATTACAAGTTTCAGTCTCATTATCACTATTGACATTTTTTTAATCATGACCACTAACAGCCAGGGAGTTATTATTATCATTGACTCTTAAAGCACCCATTACCGTTATGAAGAATTAGGTTGTAGTATAATTTCAGAAATCCAAACTCCAGGAGTTCCATCAAGTTTCACATTAGGGTTTGTTTGGCAGAAGGGAAATGGAGGGTAAGGAAGGAAAGGGAAAATTTTTATGAGTTAGATTTTAAAAAATTGGAGAAGTGGAATTATAAAATTTTAATAAAAACAAGATGCTAAATAAGAGAGTAAGAAAAATTGATTCAAAACCTTTCAACCCCACTTCTCAAATTTTTTTTAAGCCAAGCCATAAGAATTTTCTCTCCCCTCCCCTCCCCTCCACTCCAAATCCCTCATACCAAACAGCCCCTTAAATGCACAGATTATCTTAAAGGACCTTTGAGAATTCATTGTAACTATGCCATGAACAAGGTTAAGGAAGCAATAGAAAAGTTGAGTAGAATACAAGAACAAAAATTGCATAAATAACTTAGAAAGTTAAAATAAACGATCAGAAATCATGAGAAAATTCAACTAATATCAACGGGGAAAATTTTCATAGTGCAGAGAACTGCAACAAGTAAAATAACATAATTTGCAACATAATCCACAATATAATAGAGGGAAAAAAGTGACATTGGGAGGACTAAGAAATGGATAAGTGGGTTAAAAAAACAGAAGAGGATAGCTCTAAGAACAAAAATAAATTTGGCATAGGAAATCAAGTTTAGAGACAGTTTACATTGTTTTTCTTTTTGCCATCAGAACTAAATATGAAATAGCAAGTCTAAAAAGTCAAACGTATGCTCAAGTTCAAAAGTAAATAACGTCAATGCAGAAAAAAATTGACTAAATCTCAACAGCGATGGTCCAAATTTTCTGAAATCAAATTTAAAGCAAAACGACGGGTTTGTTCTGGAAACACGGCATTGAAAAGTAAGGGAGTGAGGTACACATAATATGACTTGAAGATGAGATTGCTTACTTTCTCTGAATGAATTAAAGTCTAATGGGAAATGGAGGTTTTTTATGGTAACATTTTACAGTAGAGGAGCCAATAGGGCATAAAAGGTTGTTATGATTCACTCAATGATTTGGCGAGCAATCAATCAGAATTGAAATCGATCTGAATTGAATAAGAGCTGAATGATTGAGTGGCACATTGTTACTCCTACCAAGCATAAGCTTAATAGCGAATTGAATAAGAATGCTAGATATAACAAACTAGGGAAAAAAAATTAGTCTTTATTCTTGGTCGAAGAAATAGTCTATTTTCCTACCAAAGAAGAAAAAGGAACAAATTGGCTTTCCGTTTTTCTTCAGAATCGACATTGGGGGAGAAAATACAAATTTGAAAGGAAAACCAAAATAGCTTGAAGCAGAAACGAGAATTCTCTACGACAGAAGCAAAAACTGTAAACTATGAATTACCAGGGA
This sequence comes from Acacia concinna, assembly GCA_037177275.1. NCBI lineage: Eukaryota > Viridiplantae > Streptophyta > Magnoliopsida > Fabales > Fabaceae > Acacia > Acacia concinna. Next base: position 11,937,581 of record JBAGKO010000003.1, on the reverse strand, counting down.
GGATTGGAGACCTTAAGTGCGAGAGACTGAAGAGAAAAGGAACCAAAGCTCTTTTGAGAAGTGGGGGAGAGAGAAGGAACTATCCCCAAAGGAAAGCCATTTCTGAAGAATGAGAACTGCTGAACACGAAGAGCTTTGCTTGAGACAGTGGCGTCCATCGGAAAGGGATCTCCTGGAACGGCCTTGGCACATCCATCTATGGTCAGAGGAGAAGAAACGTTGAGATCCCAGAAGGCGGAGTCCATTGCGGTCCTAAGGTTCACCATTTTTTCTCTAGTTCTTCGGTTCTTCGATGTTGCCTTATCAACTCCGCAGTACTTTCAGATGGAAACAGAGTGCAGTGACGGTGTTTTGTCAGGGTTTTTGGGTTTAATGTTGCCTGCTTATGATAATTGCAATGTACGAGTTTTTGTTATCTTTTGTGTTTTTTTTTTCGGTTATTGTCTTTAGCACATGCGAACAAATATTGAAAATGAGCCAAATGTCCCTCATAACAAATCTCCATCTTTTTAGAAAGTTTTGGTCTTACATATGAGAGGCTGATATGGTAGTCATTTATTTTTTTCCACTTTAGCCCAAAGCCCAAACCTACTCCTTAATTCAACGAGGGAAACATTGCCCCTCAGCATCATTGTTCAACTTTTCCTCCATTGTTGTAGTTGGAACCATCCACTCATGTCTCTGTTCCCAAGTCTGGATACTCTTTACTGCCAATTCATCCGCGCATTGATTAGCTCCCCTGTAGACGTGTTGGATACGTACCTGCCACTCTCATCCCATTAAATCCTCTATTTGCGATAAGGTTTGGCGGCAATTAAATAATCGCGTGCCTTTGTTAATTGCCTCAACTACCATCGGTCCATCACTTTCCACTATGATCTTCCCGAATCCCATCCTCCAGCATAGGTTGAGTCCTTCAGCTATTGCCATTGCTTCTGCTTCAATTGGTGATGTCCACTAAGTTTGATTGAGAATCCCCTTATCCACTTGCCTGTATCTCCTCTCACAATTCCTCTACAGCCGGCTCCTTGCCCAATTGACCATCTACCATTAACATTCACCTTACACCATCCCTGAGGTGGTATCAATCTATCACCTCCCCATTTCATATTATAATGGCTGAGATACTTCTGAATAAGCTCATTGGTACTAGTCGGTAACTTAAAGTGGGAATCATGAACCTGTCTGTTTCTCCACCCCCATATGAACCAGCAAGTAGTCGAAAGCAATTCAGGCTAGCTTTTCTCTTCCGACAACAGGTGAGGATTACATATATTCTTTTTGATCCAGTGAGACCAATTCATATCAAAGAACTTGTACCAATTTGCATGCGGCACTAGCTGCTTCCAAATTCTCATTTTTTAGGGGCAATCTCGTAACACATGAAGCTGGTTTTTGTGGTTTTTCCATAGATGCTACAAATGCCATTACATCCATCCCATTTGGAAATGATGCTCCTTGTAAGTAGATTCTTTAGAGTAGTCATCCACATGAAAGTGCGTAACCGTTCTGGCACTTGCAATTTCCAAATCTTATTCCATTAAAATGGTTTTGCGCTTACATGGGAGCCTGAATCCCTTTGTAGGTGCTTGCAGTAGTGAACTCGCCAGAGGCTATCAATTTCCAATAATATTCCTTTCCACCATTAATATCCGAACTAATCTGAACATTAGCTTTAAACCATTCTTCTAATTTAATTACTTCCTTCCATAGTCTGGAATCACCTGGCTTGGCTATCAGATTCTGGAGAAATCCTTCACCCATCCATATTTTCCATCTAATACCTGAACCCATAAATGATAAGGTTTTATGTACATTTTCCATAGCACTTTCAATAGAAGGGTGTCATTCATTTCTTGGAGGGACTTCATTCCCACTCCTCCTTGGTCTTTTGGTAGGCAAAACTAGTTCCAACTAACTGCATGCCTTTTTCCAGGCTTCGCCTGTCTCCCCCCAGATAAAGCAACATTGATTTCTTTCTATATCATCTATCACCCCTTTAGGAATTATATCATATTGCATGGGGAAAAGTGCCCTGGCACTGGTGACCGACTTAGCCAAAGTCAAAGACCCGCTTGAGAAAGGCTAGCTGCTTGCCATCCTGAAAGTTTATGTTTGAGTTTCATTGATACTCTTTGATACTTGTCAGTCCTTTTTTGAGGAAAGGATATATCAGCTCCAACATAGCATCCAATCTCTGTCACTCTATGAAATCCACTTCTTGTGCAGACTTCTCGTTGAATTTGGTAGCCAACATTGGATGAGAAATAGATGATTGTCTTTTCTTGATTCAGTTTGTGGCCTGACATTTCTCCAAGCTCCTATAAACACTTAAGAATAATGTCAATTTGGCTAATACTAGCCTCAGCAAAAAGAACAAAATCATCAGTAAACATCATATGTGATATATAAGGTCATTTACAACCATTTTTCACTCCTCTCCACTATTTCACTCGCACTCTGTCCATGATCATATGAGTGAGTTTTTCCATGTGATCGAAGGCCGAAACTGTCGCCTGTTTCGCTCGTCATAATGATTGCACCTAATATGCAGTATAGTGCGCAACCAGTCATTCTTCTCTCAAGGAGCTATTATTTGGCAATCCTAAGTAATTTCCTAATTACTAACTAAACTAATTA
>JBAGKO010000003.1:11897606-11909211 GCA_037177275.1 Acacia concinna | reverse complement strand
TTTTCAAGTTAGGTTACAAATAACCTACTAAGATCAAAATAATATTTTAGAAATAAAAGTGCCATCGGAAACAAAAGTAAGAAATAAAAGTTTTTAAAATTCACGAAATTCCGCGAATAGAAATATGTTTAAGGACGTTAAGTAACCTAAAGAAGGTCTATAGTTAAGGTGTTACACTAAGCAAATGGATTGTCATTAACAAATATGTAACCTTGCGATGAATTCAAACTAACTTACATGATATGTACATTATTGGTTTTGTCTTTTTATAAAGTAGTAGTGTGTTGGGCAGATTAAAGAAGTTGTTATGTGGAGACATAAATGCATGTATTTTATTGTTCTTTTTTTTATGAAATAAAATTGGTAAGGATGAACTCAATGATTTTTTTTACCAAAATATAATTATAAGGCTTTGTGATACTGAAAATTTTTTCTTCAGATACTTCATTCTAATCTCTCAATTATTAATTTTATTTTATACAAAACGAAAATGACTTATTTCAGATTTTTTTACATTGTTCTTCACAATTATTTACAGCTGCACCTCAAGAAGAATATTACAAAAATTTAGACTTAACAACAGTCAAGGACAATCTTTGCGTAATGTTAGATTATATCTTTCGAAACTTGTATTCACGCATGATCAATATGTTGCATTATCACGAGTGTAAAACATGAAAGGCTTCAAGATTGTAATAGGTGATGATGAAGGTGGTGTTAGGCGAACAACAAAGAATATGGTTTATAAGGTGATTTTTTGAAATGCAAATGGAATGTCATAGAATGCTGATTACATGCTATTTAGATTGTGTATGTCAATGTGCATGTTATATTTGATGCATGAAAACAGCTATTTGTATCATTTTTTCCAAATCTAAACTACATTATACATTTAGATGATATGGTCATGTGGGCTTGAATGAATATATTTTATATCTTACATTTTATATGTATGCATTTGGTGATGGATTTTTTTTTAATGTACATTCATCCGTGCAATGCACGGGATGCACATGCTTGTTAACCCTAACACCATTAGCAAAATACTACTACAAAGTATTACATATATGAAGCTCAATAAATAACATTTACAACAAATAGTCAACATATATGTTGTAGTGAAGTTAACATAAGAATATACAATGTTAAAACTCATCGGTTAAATATGGACACCATCATGTATTAAGAGGTGGAATTCGCAAAAACAAAAATATAATAGTTTTATTTATTAACTATAATGTAATTACTTCAAAAAAAATAATGGCTGTTATAAAAGTTAAAACAACAGTCATGTAACAGTTTCAAACGAGTTGTTTTTATAACTCCATATTTGTCAAAATTAACACATAATGGTTATAATAATTAACCATAAAGTAAAATTCCTAAATACTTGTATTTTTTAAAAATATATGTAGCAATTGAAAATGATAATAATTAATCATAAGGAAATTATGAGTAAAATTCCTAAAACATTTTATTTGATAATATTTTACAGTATTTCTTCACAAAGAACTGTAATAAAGAATACATAACAGTTATAAATGATAATCGTCAGGAGAGTTTTTGAAAAACTTATTTGACAATACGTAACATTCGTCATAAAGATTCTTATACGTAACATTCCTCGTAAAGATTCATTATGTATTCTTTGAGAATACTTAATAGTTAAAATTTATAATTGTCAAATATAAAAAGACGAGGTTATGAAAAATGTCAAATATACAGAGTCAGGATTCTCGAAAAAAATTATTTGAAACTAAATTATGGTTCTTCATAACGAACCACCTTTAACTATTGTTTAGTATAAAAAAAGGTAATTGTCGAAAAAAAAGATAAAGTTATCGGGAAAAAAAAGTATAGATAAAGGTGGGATTATGAAAGATATCATATAAAGAGGAGGGATCCTAAGAAAATTTATATCAAAATATAGTTTTTGACAACAAATCATTAAATACTCTTTAATATAAACAAAGGCGGGTGGGATCCTAAAACAATTGTTCGACAATACATTTGAAAAACTGTTCATTATTCTTTAATACGAATATAAAAGACAGCATTTTTTTTTTGGGGATTTTATTTGACTCAACTCTTTAAACTCCTCAAATTTTATTATTCTTTTAAAATGTTAATGTTTGAAAAGTTATTTAAAATGCTAACATATTTAGTTTAATTTTTAAAATAACAAGGGCAAAGGGGCATCCAACACTATAGATTTTTTTTTAAGGGATATCTAACACCAGAAATATATTTTAAAGACAAAAATATACACAAAATTTAAAAAAGGGGACAAATCTATCAATACGTTAACTCACGGTAAATCACTGTTCACTGGCTTCCTATTTTGTCCACATGTATTCCACGTATGTCCGTTCCTTCTTCTTCTCCCATGGATGAGCTCCATTAAAATTCTGCAAGTGAGGTAGGCGGCTGTGAAAAGGAGGGATCGTTCGTGGTGGAGAGAAGGAAATTACAAGAGTAAGATCGAGACATGGATGGAGTTGCAGAAGACGGTGAGGATTTACGGTCTGAGCTCACTTCCGCCTTTATTGCTGGTTTTTGCAGGGAATGTTGAAGCTATCGATCACCGATGGAATCAACACGGATTGGGCGGCGATAACGTGAAGGGAACTTGCAGGTCGCTTCATTCTGGTCCGGTGAGTCTGTTGCATTGGAGTGGGAAAGGGAAAATCAGTATTTAAAAAGCTGTTTTTTATGATGCGTGATTATGAAAGGAAGACAAGAAGCAAAAGAAAATGGAAATAATAATGAGTTAAGGCAAGAGACGCAAAACAACAGAGAGAGACGCACAAAGCACATTACTTTAAGCGACGAAAACTAGAAACAGACAAAACCCAAATGAGAAATAGAAAGAAAAAGAAAGAGGCGTACCCCACGGAGGATTTGAGTCTATGCAGTACTCAAGGTCCTAAAGCTAATCCATGGGTGTATGAACAATCGCACGACCGCAGAGGAGTGGATCAATTCCATCGGTCGTCCGCCATTGTTGAAAGCTGAAGCTTCTAACAAAGCTCACGCACAGAAGAATGATGCATCCTAAATCCACATACTCCTTCTTCTTATTCGGATCCTCAGGTCCTAACAGCCAACTCTGTTGCATCTCATCCAGATATTGATTTTGATTTTGAATATGGTGCCGCTGTGATGCCGCTCCTTTATCCTCCCACTCTGCCGCCGTCGTCTCGTACTGATCCGCTGGTCCCGAATTGTACAATCGTCCAGATCCTGATCCTCCATTAATGGCGTCGTTGCCTATCTCGAACGATCCTCCCCAATGGTTACCCGTATGCATGATGGTTCGTTCGAAAGAATCGATCCTCTTCCTCTGCTCCTAATTCATGAAGCTGAAAAACCGATATCGACCATTGATCTAACAGTAGTCAATTTCCAAAATACTCCAAGAGAGAGAGAGATGAGAGAGAATGTTCATCTAACAGTAGTCTATCCTATTTTTCCCCTTTTTGTTTTACTTGCCACATCAGATTTCCTTCATGCCACATAATAATTTTTCAGGCAAACCGTTTTCTTCTTCCAGTCAACATTAACACATCGGTATATTTACCCCTTTTTTAAAAGTTTGTGTACATTTTTTTTTCTAAAAAAAATTTATGGTGCCTATGATTACAAAAAAGCATCATTTGAGACTAATGACATCATAGTTTCAAAGGTCTAAAAACATGTGCATTTGAAACTTTAAAGAACTAAACTGAAACTTAAGTTAGGCTACCAAATGTGTACTTTTACCCAACAAAAACGAAAAGAACAGAAAACTTCTGAGCTTATTTTCATAACCTATTTCAAATAATTTATCAAAATAATAAAGCAAAAATCAGATTTGTTTTTTTAACACGTCTCTCATATATTCAGCTTTTAAGCCAGCTAGGTTACCCACATGCTCCCCACAATTTCCTTATTTTCCTTAAGACTATGAGAAAATCTGTACACTGTAATAATGTACATTTGTTTATTTTTCTTTTAATGAAAACATCGTAGTAAGAAGAGAAGTAAAGCAGGCATGCATTTTTTCTGCTCAATGTCCACATATAAAACAACACAATCAACCACATCAAATCTAATTAAAAGAGGATGCATAACAAAACATGATGTTTGCTTTCTCCTGTGCATGTTATATACTGACTCTCTCTGATCCTAATTATAAGGGCATGTTAGAAAAATATTAAAATTCGTCTTAAAGTAATGTAATTAGTTTTCTTAGGATTTTTCTATTATTCTCTAAAAATGTCAACGGGCTTTGTAATTAAGACCGGAGGGAGTAATTAATAAGTACCTCAAAAGTAGCCGTTGAAGATGCTAGCCCTATAAAATGGCTGCGATTAAGCAGAAAAACTAGTCTTTGCTGCTGCTGCTTCAGATATCAAGCCTCAAGCGTATTGAGCGGTTAAACTGGGGAAGGTGAGAAAGGTTTATTTAAACAAATAAAAAGGCCTGGTGGGTGATTGTGAAGACACAACTTAATGGATTGTTCGAATGGTGACGTAGTAGAGATCTGTACATATGCGCAATAAGTTTTGAGTTTATAGAGAAAGAGAACTTGAGCCGGAGAAAGAAAAACAACGCAGTTGTTGGTATCTTCTACCTGCAATTTAAAAAGGAAGGCAATATTATTTTTCTTACAGAAGGTACAATATAATATATATATATATATATATATAGAGACACACACACAAAAATTTCTCAGGAATGAAATCAGAGTGCTTACTTCAAAATTTAGAAAATGATATCACCGACAACTCATAACCAATACAATCCCCACTGTCTTTACCAACCAACCACAAGTAACTCCAAAAGAAGTTTTTAACAACAACAACAAAACCTTAATCCCACTAGGTGGGGATATAAATTAATGTAACACCAAAAAAATAATATACAATACAGAACTCCATATAGATACAGATATGTATGTATGCATGTTATGTTTCTTGTTCATTCAACAAAAAATTAGTTCGGCAGCCAAAAAAACAAAAAATTATTTGTGACAGCTTAAAGTACATGTACATTTAACTCGTTCAATTATTTTTCAATTTCAATTTGTTTTTTTGATCTTTTAAATCTCATGACCAATCCTAGCAAATATATTGATCTTAACCTATAAAACTTAAACCACTTGATCCAACTTTTTATCTTTTCTATTACGTCTGTCTTTCTCTGATAATTAGAAAAGCTATGACAAAATACTAGCATTTCTTGAGTTTAGAAAGATACCCACTCCATTAGAACCAAGAGATTATCTCCAAATGCAGCTTTACTGCTACTTTTACCCCTGATTATTTCAAGCATGAGAATCCCAAAACTGTACACATCCGCCTTCTTTGTAAGTTGTCCACGAAGTGCATATTCTGGTGCTAGATATGCCCAGCAAATACCCAAAAACGGTAAACATGATTCATATGTTAAGACCAAATCTAGTAGAACTTATTTTTGTCACAATCTTGACAAATCTATAGTACTAGCGCAAGGCAGTCAATCATCTTTGGGCTTTTCAACTTCACAGGTGCTAATTTAGCCTACAGGAGGTTATAGATAATTGCTTGAAATCAGAAACTCCTTTGCTTCTCCATTACTCTTCTATCCTTAGATTACTCAAAACATTGCATTTCAACAAATATCAACACCATAATAATGTACATGGTAATGTATAATCTATGATTAAAAGCTAAGCAATTACAATTAATATATTTATAAAAAATAAAGTAACAATCAAAATAGTAAACACATGTGCATGCCAAGAACACTAATCCATGGCCACCTCATGAATGAGGGGACTGAATAGTACTAGGTCAAGCAGCATAGGTCTCCATATGGTCTAGAGAAGAATCATAAGATACACCAAAATTTATAAGCCCCTTGTATTTCTTTAATTAACAATATATATCATTTGTTGCATCTTCAAGTGGTATTAAAAATATTTAAAAAAGAAAAACAAGAAAAGAAGAAACAAGCTTTCATAAAATATTCAAAAGGTGCAACTCAGGCAACAATCATGTAAAATGATAATCATAATGTAAATTGTGCATTATTACTTACACAGTTCCAGCCACTTGGGTACAAACATGAGGGACATTATCAGGAAAAAGCTTTGCAAGGCCAAAATCCCTCATTTTAGTATTTAAGTACCCATCAAGCAGTATGTTGCTGGCCTTGATATCTCTAAGAATAACGTTTGGTTGAGCCTCTTCATGAAGAAATTCGAGACCGGAAGCTGTACCACAGCACATAGAAGCCCTCTTTGGCCAATCCAGAGCAACACGTTGAACCTGTAAAAGCGTTTGATGTTTTATTAGCACACCCCCAAATTCATGGAAAAGCCTACATTGAGCTTTTGAACAATAGGCTTCATTCCTCCAACTCACAGAGAAAAGTTTATGTTAAGCTTGAAAGCATGACAAATTCTATCACATTTTGACTATATTCTGTGCTCCGAAAGCCAGAAGAAACCAATACTAAGAAAAATGGAAAAGTTCATTCAAATAGGTAAGTTCCACTTTTGGAAGTATGAAATTTCAAAACATGTACATTTATAGTTGTTTTCAAAATCAAAATGTTGCAATATCTATCCGGTTCAGACAAGGTACACGTCAATATACATAAAAAGTCCTGTTACATCCCAATCATCATTCATTTGTGGTCCAAGATTTGTCCATGTTAGAATGTAATGTCTGGCAAAAAAAAATGTTAGAGAGAATTTAGAAATTAAATACAAGCTTTGAAATGTTATTAACCAGTTATTTAAAATGTAACACAAAACAGAAAAGAAGAATAAAAAAATGCAACAAATTAGTTATGGGAGAGGATTATGCTTTTAATAAGCTAAAATGTCCCTAGTGCGTGATAGCAATAAGCCAACAACGCCATTTGCTATAGGGTCACTTTACCAATGATATGCTATGAGAAGCCCCTTAGCCGACAAAGAGAAAAAAACAATCTACACAATGCCAAAACAAAAACCAAAAAATCAAAATCAAAATTTAAAATAAAAAGATTATGTACATATCACTCATAATGGAAATCAAAACACATTCTCCAGATTTTGACTCATCTCTATTATGTTGAAATGCAGTCAAAGGCCACTTTACCCTTATGCTTTTAGGGTCTATCTCTTATTGAAATGAGGCATCCACTTCCGATCAGACAGAATAAAAAAAACATACAACGCCAAAACAAAAACCTAAAAGTTAAAAAAAAATTCAAAAAAAAAAAATTTGTACATATCACTAATACTGAAGCTCAATATTCAATCTCATGACTTTGAAGCATCTCCACTATGCGGCTCATTGAAGGTCTTGCATCCTTGTCTTCCACAACACACTGCAAAGCTACTGTAACCAAAACCTCCATCGTCTTCATGTCAAAGCTTCCCTCAACCGTTGGATCAATGATTTGTTCCACCCATGATGCCTTTCCTTCTCCGTTGTTCTTCTTCTCCCTCACCCATGTCACTAGCCTCCCATGACGTGAGTGATCTGGTCCATCTACTCTCAAGCTTTTTCCTGTTATCATCTCCAACACCACAATTCCATAGCTGTAAACATCAACTTTGGATGTTATTGGTAAGTTGAAGACCCACTCTGGGGCCATATATCCTCTTGTTCCCCTTATCCTTGAGAAACTTGGATTATTGAGGTCGTTTCTGTTCTGCAACTTCGACAATCCAAAATCTGCAACCTTGGGCTTATAACCAGAATCCAAAAGGATGTTTTGAGGTTTTATGTCACAATGAAGAACCCACTCCAAGCATTCTTCGTGAAGATATGCAAGTCCTCTTGCTGTTCCAAGAGCAACTTCATACCTCTTTCTCCAATCAAGTGGTGACTTGTCAGATTCCAGGTTTTCGGCTAAAGAACCGTTTTCCATGTACTCATATATCAACATTCTGTATTTCCCTTCTGCACAATACCCCCACATGTCAATCAAGTTCATGTGGTTGAGCCTTCCAATTAAGTTGACTTCAGCAAGAAACTCACTTTCTATTAGGTTTGCTTCATTGAGTCTCTTGATTGCAGCTACTCGCCCATCTTTTAGCGCACCCTTGTATACAATTCCACCAGCACCCCTTCCAATCTCTTCACTGAAACCTCTTGTTGCTTCTTTCAACTCTGAGTAGCTATATTTTCTAAACCCAGTTCCAGTAAGATGATCATAATTCTGCTGTTTGCTTGACTTTTTCCAAGTCAGACACCAAAAGAGAAAGATACATGCAAGTTCAAATACTCCAATTGCTATCACTAACCACAGTAACACCTTCACTAAGGTACTATCTTGTTTTGACACATAAACTCTCTCAAGCTTTATTGACTTAGCAAGACCACACTGGGTATTGGGTTCTTTAAGACTGAATGAGCTGGAATTAGGGATTCTCAAGTGAAAACCTCCCTCAAAAGCAGGAGAAAGATTGCCATTGACCAACAGGGTCTTCGGGTAACATAAAAACTGAGAACTATCATGTGTATATTGAAAACCGTTGCAGTTACATAACTTCAAACATTCCTTCTTACATTCATCAAATGTAATGTTAAGGTATGTACCTTGGTCGTACCCGTAGAAATCACCATTGGGTATAAATAGAAAGTCAGAATCTTCAGGGTTGCAAGACAAATTGAAGTCGGGTTCACACCCAAGTGATGAGTCACTTTCATCCTTGAAACTATAACCTGGAAGACATAAGCATGTTCTACCAGTATAAGGTTCATATTTGCAGAAACTATTTTCTCCACAAATGCCGTGAATGTTGCAACCGGCAGAAATCACTTGCCATGAAATATACCATCTCTCTTCCCCGTTTCTTCGACTATACACCCTGACATTACCATCACTACCAATGGTTAACCGTCTCTGAAGCACAAGGCCATAGTCTGAGGTCTTCCTAGTAAAATTATCGGTTGAAATGATATCACCATATGAATCAAGAAACACAAAGCGACTTGCATTAAAGGTGGACCTACCGTTTGCTTGTGGCAGGTTCCATGGGGGTGGCCAGTAAATACTCGAGACATCAGGGCCGTTGTATAGAAGACGAAGAACGTTATCATTGTCAAAAAATAACTTGTGAAAACCAGAAGATACATTGGTCTGACTTTTAGAGGAGACAAGACTAGAGTGTCTGGTGAGCCTTTGTCCAGGGACAAGTGTATCGGTTGGGAAATCAAAACTTTGCCACACAATATGATTTGGATGTTCAAGAAGAACGAGATTACCATCATCTTTCAGAATCAATTCTGGACGGTTCAACGAAGTTGTGTTGGTGGCCCAAACATCAACCTGACCTGCATCATTCAAAACCAGGTTTCCATTGCTCCGAAGGGTGAGTGTCGAACCTTTTCCATTCACCAATACGTCACGATTGGCCATCCAAATGATGGTCAAGTTTTGGCGTTGGGGTTCAGTGAACCAGATAGCAAAAGCAAAAGCATTCTCACCAACACCATAGAACCCCGCTGTGAAATTGTCGTTTCTTGATTTGATAACATGTTCTGGATTCTCCACTGACACAGACAACAAATGATTTGAGGAAGAAGATAAACACAGTGAAGGCAAAGCCGAGATGAAGAGGATCATAAACAGAGAAGAACTCAGAAATGCCATGTGGTAGATAGATAGTCAGCTATACAGAGATGTGCAGATCATTCAAGTTAGTTTTGAGCAGAATTTAGAAACCCGGCGGCTGATTGAGTTGGGCGCTGACCCAATGGTCAGATTTTTCGCCTTACACTGCTGTGAGAACCGACTATGACTTTGTAAATTGTCAGAAATTGTATACGTGTGGCAGTGAGGCGGAACCATCCACTTTCCCCATGTGGAATAATTTCTGCATCCCGTGGGTATTTATTCGTCCACCAACTTGAATTTTCCTTTCCAACTTGAATTATTATTATTATTATTAAAAGAGATATCAGAGAAAGATGCAACACAATATCCTTAATTATTGAAGACATGTTGACTTTGATCATTGAAAAAGCAGACATGAGTGGCCCTCGTTCAGTGTACAGAATTTATAAAATATCACCTCTTGTCCACAGGGTACTTATAGAATAAAACTCACCGCACCTTTAATTAATACTTTTTCTCGTGATTAATAATCCCCCACCTCAGAGACTTTTTATTAAATCATGAATAAAAATAGTTAAAATAAAAATAGTTAAAAGTAGTTAAATATAATGATTATATCATAAATTTAATATATTATTTAAAAGATAATCCTATTTATAAATGAAGTAGAGTAACAATAAAATAAAGAGCAAGAGAGAAGGTATAGAGTATAATAATTAATCAAGAGAAAAAAAATATTTATTAAACCCACAACAAAAATTATCGAGTATTGTAAAAAAGGTTTAGTATTTGGTTTAACTTCTCCATTTGCCACCACTCAAGAATCAACAAAACCAAAACAGAAAGGAAGAAGCAGCGTGAACAAAGAAATCAAACCCACAACAAAAATTGAAATAGACAACAAATAGCAAGCATCAACAGAACAAACCAATTGAAGCCAGAAAAGCAAAGTCGAGATCGAAAAACTAAAACAAAAATGGAAAGCATAAAAAACGGCAGAATCAAATACAAGGTGGTTATTTACCGGTGAAATTGCAGGTGTAAAGATTCGACAGCCATGCTATCAGCAATCTTGCAGTTGCCTCTTCTTCGTCCTCGCTGTCGCAGGAGAAGGAGGACAGCGAGGTGGGTTCTTCATCCTCCTCGCAGTCGTCGCTGTGAAGGATGTTGAGTGAGCAGATCGTAGTGGGTGGTGAATGTGTAAATACAGGGGGTGAGGAGATCGCCGGAGATGGGGGAACAATGAGAAGCTTCGGTGGCTGTGGCTTAGACGGCGGAAGAGAAACAAGGGCGAAGCTGTCGAGTGAGAGAGAAGGTGGGGGGAGTACTTACCAAAAAGAAAAAAAGAAAAAAAGAAAAAAGAAAGAGAGAGAGAATTTATTAATTAATTTCAGTTAAATTTTAAAATATTTTAAAATTTCAATTAACACTCAATAACTAAAATAAAAATGATTTTTTAAATAAAAAGATAATAATATTTATTATCTTATAAATAACTGAAATCTTTATATAAATAAATGTATAATTATTTATAAATAAGTGAAATCTTTTTATAAATAAATGTACAATTTTAATGTTTAGAAATTAATATATTGTTCAATTATACTTGATTTCACTTGTATTATTATCTTTTTATTTAAAAAATTTATTTTTATTGTTAGTGTTTTAACTAAAATTTTAAAATATTTTATGATTTGATTGAAATTAATTTACTTTCTCAATCTTTAATTAAATTTTTTTATTAAAAAGTGTTCATCCGTACGTCATATGGTGATCACGTGGAGAGATTGAGCGGAATGGCAAGAAGATATTTTGGGATAAAGTCAAAGTTCACCCCCAATTAATAGGAGGGGCTTCTCTCTTTGGCGCCCCCTCCTTGACACCTTATTGGTGCTCAATTTTGGAGAGCTTTAAAATATTTTTTTGTAGTTCTTTTATGACTAGACTCTACATAAAATGAGTGACATTTTGATATATTATGGACGAAAAACGGATCTGTTTTCAATTTTTTATGATTTTTTAA
>JBAGKO010000003.1:11820229-11836849 GCA_037177275.1 Acacia concinna | reverse complement strand
TATCATCACCAGGAAAGCTTTGCCAAGGTAAGTGAAGAATTATATAGAATAGATAAAATAATCACATTTTTATCCTTTTTTTCAGCATAATGCAAAGTATAATCCATGAAATCTAAAAGCTATAATTACCATGCAAAATGTGGATAAAAGTGTGCATTTAAGTTATAAAACATTCTTAAAAACTATGTAAATATCGTGTCATATCAAGCGCTCCTTGAGAAGAACGCTTGGTTGTGCCCTATACTACATTATTTGGTGCAATCACATCTTGATAGCCCAAAAGGTCATATTCTAGTTCGATCACACCATCAACCCTTGCTCCTCTGTTGTGCCTTACTCATTCATTGACTCTTAACCTCAATTCTCACCTCCACAACCTTAATCACTACTTTAGCTCTCCTGCACTACACTTTACTCTTACATCATGCCTTGCTCCTCTACTACACCTCGATCCTTAGTTTTGAAAGCCACAAACTATTGTGGTATTCTTTTCCCTTGTCTCTTCATCTCATTCATTTTTGTACTAACCCATCTCTATCTCTATGATGTCAGTTGTTTGTTATTGAGGCAAGCACCTAGAAAAATGTTCAAGCCATGATCAAAGCTTGGAATTCCAATTAATTAGTTTTTGACTTTGCATAGAAGCCTTGCTTAGTTAAAGTAGATTATTGTGTGAAGGTGATAGGTTTAAGTGCTACATTGAATTAAAAAAAAATAAAGCACTTGAATAGACTGAGGAGCTCAATCTTGAAGATTTGAAACTAAACATCAAATATAGGGAAATTTTGTTAGGCTTACAAAAAAATATTCTCCTTTATACTCATTCCTATGATCCCTTCCTCATTTGTATCATTAGCTACATTGATTTTCACAAGTTTCATTTGTGTTTTTTTACTCAATTCTCTATGGCTGCTATCAAATATATGGATTCTAGGAGTCAGTGGGAGCCGCTTGTGTCAATGAAGGAAGCCCAAGTTTACACCTTTCTTTCCAAGTTTATTTGGTTATAGAATAATAGTACTTCTAAATCTTAGTATCACAATTAAGTGAGATGAAAACCAGACAAAAAACCCATTTCTTTTCCTTGTCTATTTGTTGTTGGAATAATTGTTGTTTGTTGTGAAATTTGACTTTCATTGGGGGAACTAAACTTGTTGGCCTATTTTCTACTTTATGTTCTTCCTTGAAGATGATTAACAAGAATAGGGGAGGTATGCCCCTACAAGTTTTGTCATAAGCATTTATAACACTTTCCCAATTGTTTTAGAAATTTCATTAGTCTCAAACTTAGCATGAAGGACTTCTTAAGTTACGATCAGAAGGGTATGATAAGGCTTGGGAGCTTCTAGAATCATCAAAGTTCAACTTATATAGCTTTTATGTGCTAAGAAATATTTAATATTATTACCTTAGGCATGACTTAATTTACTCAAGAGGTAAATGTATATTTCAAAAAACTTTGTACTATTTTTTCAAGTTAGCATGTTAATGATTTTTCTGGCTTTGATGTTATAGATGTTTGATGTTATTTACCCCTTTCATGAAGAAGATATTTACTTTATTTGTGAATGTTGTGCTGAATTCAATTATGAGATTTTTCAACAATAGTGAGTTTAGGTTTAGTGTAGTTGTTAAGACACATGATATTATTTATTTCATTTCATTTTCATTTTCATTTTCATTTTCATTTTATCTGTATTTTGGCTCATCTTAGTTCATGTATGTAGATCATGAAATTTTGAATAAAAAATAGTTGTTTAATTAAATTTGTTCCCACTTGAATTGGTAGATTGTTGGTTTTATATTTCATTTTGAAGCTTTTGAATTGTGGGAATTCAATTTGTAACTCATATTGTGCTTTGAGACCTTGTAGATTGAATTGTATTCCTCTAGACACAAGTTCCTTTTAGTGTTGACTTAGATGGTTAGTTAGAGCAAGAAATAAGGCAGATATTTAAAAAATAGCACAAAATTTAGACTAGATGTAAGAGATATTACACCCAAAAGGTATAGCTTCTCATACTTGATGTAGTAAATATGAGGTCAAAAAAATATATTTTAGACATGGTTTCAAAATAACTAGTCTAAAAAATCATAAATTTTAGACATGATATAACCAAAGTGAAGTCTAAAAATTCATCTTGAATAACTAGTCTAAAAAATACTTGTAAAGATCAAATACTCAATCAGTCTAAAAAGTAACACTTTTAAATTGCTATATCTAGATCTAATCCAAAACTAGTCTAAAACGCGATTTTCACTAGTTTAAAAAGTGATTTTTGTACTAGTGCCATGTCAAATAGCTGCCATTAAGAAAAAATTATAACCATTTACGAAACTTAACGATTGTAATATGAAAATGTGAACTTTTGTTTAGAGATTCATTACGATTGTAAACTAAAAACCATATGAAAGGTCCCTTTTTATAATGATTCTCAACTAGCCTTAGAACCCCACAACTCTGGTTGGCTACTTCGACCATTAACAGTTGCTTTTAAGTGAACCAAGTCCTCCACTACTCTCTTTTAACTTTAGTTTGAAAGCCATGTGAGCTGCTACAATTGTCCTAACTCACTTTTTCATTTCAAAGCCCTAGATGGGTCACATTCCTTTGTGTGCTATGTTCTTCTTAATATTTAGGTATAATTTATCTTTTGCATTTCACATTCTCAATTCTACATTCTCCAGTTGTCACTTTGTCTTGCATAGCTAGATTTTGAACTAAGTTGTACATCATGTGTTTTTGGAAAACCTATTGCTTTGTTCTCGATGTCTAACTGAATGAGTTATGTTTTCTAGTTAAAATGGCTAGTTCTCTTTCCTTTGACATTGATAATTCCCCTAATGAAACCAAAAAAAATGGCCTAGTGTCAAACCTCTCTTCTGATTCCACCTTTATTAGAGTATTGAAGCATAGTTCATAAATGAGCAGAAAATAGTGTGAAACAAAACTGATATATTAATACAAACTTGGGTACATGTAGGGTATTTCACAGGCTAGCACAGAATATTTACATAAGTACAGCGTTTCAAAAGTGAAATTGAACTAAGCTACACTGGCCCAAAATAAAGTCTTAGGCTAGTCAGACCATTAGTATCAATCTCTATGTTCTTGCCATGGTAATTTTCACCTCTAGCTGAATAAAATTTAATATTTATGGAAAAAGGGTAAGATTCAAAAAATCTTAGTAGTAACAACAATCACTCATAAAATATGCGACAATAAACATGTAAGGCACCATATCATGCAACAAAGGTAAATATAAACATCCATGCCACACATGCCTGTTTAAGGCCCAAGCCATGCCTAGCCAGAAACTACCAGCTAGAGGACCAAACCTCTATCTATCCTAACTTATCTCAGCACCTCCATTGGAAGGTCCTTGACGCTAGATACTTCTAGCTGGAAGGTCCTTGATCACTATCATGCCAGATACTTCGCATATCACAAACATGGTAAAAACAATGCATATAAACAATCATACAATCAATAAGAGACAGAATTACTACCTGAGCCCATTTTTCAAGTTCAATCGTCCTACTAGCTTCTGTGTTCCTACTCAGGCAAATATTAAAGCCTACAATTCCAAATTTACCATAATCAACCATCACTCATTAAATACTAAAGACCCAAGTGCATATAGAGATTTACAATTAATTAACTCTCTCAAAATCACCTATTTATGAAACTGCCCTTAGGGTTAGAGGTATCTATCTCTTTCCTTTTATACCCAGTATAATTACACTGTTCCAAAATCATGACCCTACCTACCCCTACATAATTTCATGTCCTCAATCAATTTCTTGGCTAAGAATTTCCAAATTCTTGGCAAAAAGAAATGCCCTATTACAGGCCCAAAAAGAAATGGCCTCAATTCTTGGAAAAAATGTCATTTTCTATCCTAATGCTTCCAAACTTGTTTCCTCACCTATACCTCACCCAAAAGTCCATTTTAAACATATTGGAAGCATAAAATGAACCAAAATCCAGTCCTAAAACCCTAGAACAAAGCCAAACCAAACAAGGCAATATTTTACAATAATTGGATTTCAAAGTTCCATTCATCAAGCATCCTTCCTACATTATAATTTACTTGTTTAAACACTTTAATTCATATTCCACATGATCAATGAAAATTTGGGTAGCACCTCCCCTTAAGATTTGTGCATCCCAAGTGAAGAAAAATTGGCCACCACAATGAAATAGCCACCATAGATAACAACAATCACCAAAGAATCAACAAAAGAGACTAAGTATGGAAGTTACCTATAGTCTCTTTGATTTATCCTTCAAAAACCGAACATCCTTTCCTCACTAAACTTTGATTTGCTCCTTGCTACACATGATTTCAAAAAGATTTTAGCCAGTAAAAGAGAGTGGAGGTCAAGAATCAAGAAGAAAATGGAAGATTTGTGCTCAAACTTACCTTAAATCCTCTTGATTTCTCTTCCTCTTCCTTTTCTTTTCCTTCCCTTCTCTCTATTTCTCTTGAGTCCCCCCCTCGTTTAGCTAAAAATGGGTTGCTCTTGGCCTTAATATCTCTTTCCATGTTTATCCCATGTTAACTACATGTGCTCAATTAGAATTGATTAATCAAGACTAATCCTTATCCACTCATTTTACTTTTTCCCCTCTTAATAGTTTAATTAGCAAGAATACAACTTGGCCCTTCATTTTGGCTTCCCATCTTGCCCTTGAGACCATATTTAATCTTTCCCTTTTATCTTTGGTTGACCAACAAATTACAAATATGCCAGTACATTTTTAATTATGGTCATTTCTTTTTACCATAAATCCTTTTTAGGATCAATTTCAAATTATTTCTCATGAATAATTCATGGAACCACTTTTAACCATTATATTTCATGTTTACCCATATGCAACTCATTCTTCTCACCTCCTTAACCTCAATTTTGCCTAAGGCCCCTTCCCCTTATTTTCCTTTACTCTTGAATCAATTGCCAATAGAATTTTCTTTAATCTTTGAAAATTCATAACTAATGATACATATGTCCAATTAAGATGATTCTAAAGGCTATGTGACCCTTAAAATCTAGTTTCAAGGAAAAACATAGCCATAACCTTTCTAGATGCAAATCAACTCAATATCCTACTCAACTGATCACTGCCCTAGAATTCACTAATTTTTCTAGCCAAACTTCAAAAATATAAAACTACCAATATATACATTCAAATCATGCAAATAACATATCAAATTAAAGTTTGACATGTCTAATTTTATACTAAAAAGTTTCATAATTTTTGGACATCATTAGCCTAAGTAAAAATGATGCACAATAAAACTGCCACTAATCTTATTCCTGAAATTAGTTGGAACATACTTTGGCCATAATTCTTACACCAAAATCCACCATTTTATTTTATTTAATTTCTCTCTTTTACAAGGAATATTTGGTGACTAATTTTTGGTATGTTACACCTAGGATTAGGTGTTAGAAAAAATGTAGGGTATTGTAGAGAGGGGTCACTACCCCTTGCGGTTCGTGAATGAAGCCAAGTATAAGGGTAGAAGATATCATGTGGTATGGAATGATAATGGTCAAGATATTGAGTTGTTACACTTCATCAGCAATATCAACATAATAAGAAGGACTAGCATTCCTATAAAGTTGGGTCACTGTGGTAAGGAAAAGAAAGAGTACTCAAATGTTGTTTGGGACAATGTCAAGGTAACATATATATATATATATATATATGCATGTTCATTACTCAAATGTTGTTACACCTCAACCCCTGCTCATAGCTGGGAGTCTCTGTCAATCCTAGTACAAGGCACCCAAATGGAGACGTCATGCCCACGCGGTTACGGCAGAGCACCTAGTATGAAAGAAGGATGGAAGAGAAAGAGAATTGACCCATAACATCAGATCCACCAAGTGTGAGTGGGAGATGTTGGAATATACCTAGTCCACCCTTGGTGGATTAGGGACTATTACATAAATATGTAAAATATATGGGTGCAAGAGAAGAACTTTAATATATTACTTAAAATTCAAATTCAAAATTCAAAATTCAAATTATTTTACCGTAAACAATAAATTCTATGTGGTTCTTCTCTTCCCTTTGGGTGCATCTTCCGTATATGTGATCAGAGTCCAAATTGCTCCGATCTCGTGTGGGTACTCAGCGAATTGTCTAGATTCCAGGTACGCCCGAATTTCCTACAGCTTGAGATAATTGCATTGTTATTTTTTCTCCATATAAGTAAGTTGATGTCTAATTTTGCACCTAAACAAATTTTATTGTGCTAGATGCCCATCAAGAAAAACTGTATTAGCAAATTTGCACCATAAACCCATAATTATATTTCAATTTTACTATTATTTTATTGCTTTGTTGGCGATTTCATATGTTCTTTGTGTGATAATTAAACTAATGATTAATGTTTTTTTTCTAAATATTGTATTTTCGTGAGATATTCTCAAGAATCAAAAGTCAGGAGAAGCATATCCCCTTTTTCTTAGATTTAATTAATGAAACGCTTCTCATAACATTGAAATCAATTAACAATGATATATAAAGGCTTGAACAATGATGATTTGTCTTGGGTCTTGTTTCTAGATGGGAATGTTCTACTTCATGTCTTGGTTGAATCTATAACGAAACCAACGAAATATTTATCAAAATTGAGAACAATAGATAATATTGTTCAGCAAGATATGCTCATGTTGGAGAACCAGCTTCCACGCCGCAGAGTGTTGAGGATACTAAACAATAATGATGATTCCGTAGTGACAGATTTCATCAAGTCTCAAGAACAGCCATATTTTCACAACCACAATAATCTCAAAAGATCAATCATCCACCACTTCATTTGCCGGATCTTCTAATTACATTCATGATGACGAACAAACATGAAGAAACAATACACGGAATGATGTTGTCTCATGACAATTTATCACATGAAAAACCAAATAAGGTGAAGTTTTCAAAACATAGTAACATAGGACATTTTCTAACAGCACGGATTAAAATTAAGAAAACCAAGAGGGCAAATCTCACAAACATATGTTTAGGCATGATACGCTCTGCATTTTCCTGCTCATGGCGGACGACTCATGGTCACGTGAACCATTTGGTCCAGAAACACATATTGATCAAAACTGGATAGGGGAAATTTTTATCGTATTTCTGGCATAACTTTTAAAAGTCATACTCCGTATAACTAAAATGTTTTCCCTATTTCTAAAAAAATAACAATTTTATCAAACTGTCGTTATATAACTAACATGTTTTTCCTATTTCTAAGTAGTAATAAAATTGTGGCTCAAATAAAGGATAGAATAAATATCTACTACTACCCATGCATCTCTACCATGTACTTAACATGACGCTTACCTTAGCTTGTATTGAGCTTTCCCGCCCCTCCTTATCGAGGTTGGATACATACTATTGCACTCTTTAACTTACATAGCCATAGGTAATCAAGATAACAGCCACAAAACCAAATTATAATAAATAGATAGAATAAACAAACATAAGAATGCTTCCTTATGTTTCCACCAGTTTCACCTTCAATTCAGATGTATTTGCACCTCCTCTTGGTAGGAAAACCTTAATTGCAAAACATCAACTCAATATATAATGTGCAACGGTAATCAACTAAGCACATGCATAGCCAAGTAAGAACAACACATTACAAGCGAATGCATATGGTCATGGCACAAACTGAAGCAAGGATATTATATGTTCAAAGGCTTAACTATGGCATACGTGGCAAATAAACATGCAAGCAACCAAGCATAAACTTCATAAAAGTGAGTATCACTACCTTTTGAAGCTTTTCTCCAAACTTACTTCCTTAGCTAGCTCCTCTTGTCTTGCTTGTAGGATTTTAACACAATTTCAATCCTATCAAATTTATACATATATATAGACATATCAATACATGTTACATTCTCTATGTATAAGTAGCCTCTCCCTTTTCTTAACTTTGAACTCTTAAAATTTGGCGCTCTTTTACTTTGATTCTTTTAACTAAATTTCTTAACTTGGCATCATCTTGCTTAAATAAACAAATTCAAGCACCTTCCATTGCGAAAAAAGGGACATTTTCTCTTCCAATGCTTTCAAACTAATTTTATGGGCATGATCCTACACAATATTTTGTTCTCAACTCATTGGAAGGATAAAAGTTATCGAAATGTAACTTCTATATGTTCAAATGGTGCAGGAAAAACAGGGGAATAGGCTAACAATAATGAAATTCAACTCGATTTCATTCAATCATCTCATAGGAGCTTCTAGACATATTGTATATCTAATTTTTCAATTTGGGATGACTCAAACATATTCTTAGACATTATGGCAGCTAACATTTGCATCTCCAAACATCATAAAGATTACACATGCTATAACAGCAATCAATATACAAGGTACTAAATCACTCTCTCTTATTCTTAGAGTTTGTCTCTCTAAACATAAACATTCAATAGTGATGAACTTGCTAGATACTTAACAAAAGGAGAAAACATGTGATTGCATGATAGTGAGTTAGGCACTTGGACTTTCCTAAATATGTGATTGCATGTAGGTTCCTTGAGCTCATCCTTCCTCTTTTTCTCCCTTCTATCATTCCTCTTTCTTCTCAGTTTCTCTAAGTTTCTCTATCTCTTTTCTGTTTTCTGGATGCTGATGAGGAGAGGGGGAGCTGGAGTGGTTTTAGTTGAGGGGTAACTATATTATTATTATTATTTTATTCCCACTCAATGCCCACTTGTATAGAAGCTTATCACTTTTCTTGGACCATGTAATGAATTAGACTCTCCTTATGCAGTTGGATCTGAATAGGCATATTGTAATATCCCAAATTTCCTATAAGAAAGCTAAGCAAATAGTTAATTCAATAAATATTGACTTTTTGGAATTTCCAAAAAAGGTGTTGCAGAGACAGCCACCTTGTAGTAATATTTTGGATAATCAAATGGTGTCCAAAAATTATGATATTTTGCAGGATAAAAGTAGACATCCTAAGCTTTATATTGATGGTTCAACCAAATTTATTGAATTTATATGCTAAGATATATGAATTTTTGAAGTTCACTTAGTGAAATTCGTTGGTTTCTGGAGCAAGGTCCAAAGACAAATTTTCTAGGAAATATCATATCTTGGGTGATCAATGTAATTATTTTTCTCTAAAACTAGACTCAATAAGGGACATTTTGGCTTTAGAATCACTTCAATTGTAGGTCTGTGCAATTATATATGAATTTTCAAATTTAGGTGAAAATCCTGCCCAGAAAATCCGAAAATGATAGCATGTATAGGTAAAATGGTAATTTCTAAAATAATCAAAAATAAAATTATTTTCCCCAATACTCTGGAGAATTGTCAGAGGGGGAATGAGAAAGCAAGTTGAGGTGGTGGAGAGGTATTACATGAAGTCAAAATGAATTAAACAAAAGAGAGAAGTGGACCAATAGGAATGTAACAACAAAAGCCCCACATGTGAGTTGTTTTAAAAGATCCCATGCCTTCTCCAAGTCCATAGTCGACCAAAACCGCAGAAAGAGAGAGGGAGGAAAAGAGCTCAAGCACAAGAAGCTCAATCAAGGCTCCATAGCTCCGATTTTCAAGGTAAGTTACCGTGAAACGCTGATTTCTTGTAGTTTTCGGTAGTTAGGACTTCTCTTAACCTATTTTTCTCCATAAATTTGGTGGATTGAAGGCAAAGTCATAAGAAGGGAGAGAGAGGATATTTAGATAGAGAGAGGAAGAAGGGAAAAAAAATCTAAGGTAACTTCCAAAACTTCGATTTCTTCAGTCTAAGGATGCTGGTATGATTGTTTGTGGTATGAAATTATAGCTGTTTTGGTTTGAATTTTGTCTTGGGAAGTGAAGAGCCCTAGGTGTTATGCTGCCCAATTTCCCTTTAAAATCAAGTATAATTGGTGATTAAATGATTAAACCAATGATTAGGGTCCAAAAAGCTTTAGAATGCAAGATGCAAAAGAGGCCTAAAAACCTTATTTGGACTGTATAAGGCTATTATGGTAATTCAACATTGAATTTGCCTAATTTGAGGGCAAAAATGGATTTCACACATGAATTTGTGTAGGATTAGCCCAAGCCTAAATTTTGGGAAAAGTACAATTAGACCATGTATCACTTGGACCAGTTTTGGTAATTTTCCAGTTTTGCATTAGCTTATCAATGGAGAGACTTTGGAAGGGTTTCTAGGTTAATATTGACCTAACCTCCATGAATTTTGGAATTTTAGGATTTCACAATTAAAGAAATACAAAATCAATAGTGAAACACGAAATTGGGGTCCAAGGTAGTAGCACTTACTTTCATACTATGTGAAATTGTATATGCTCTTATTTTCCCTTCTATGCAATACATACATTCATGGTGCCTATGGGTACTATGCATTTTCTATGTTTTAATGACACAATACCACGACAGTGGTACAGAGCAAACCGTGACAGCGGTACAGAGCAAACCATGACATCGGTACGAAACAAGTAAGGATTTTAGCCACAGTTGGCCCTGAATACATGTGCACATTTCCATTTGAACATACAGAAGGGGATAGGGTTGTGGCCCTGAGCTCTCCGGCAACACAAAGTCATATAGTTGTTATTTTTATTACTAATGTGGTGCATTGCATATTTATTTATCACATATTGCATGATAGAATGTGATTACTACTGGGATTCGATTGAATCTCAGCCCGTACTATTTTATAGTATAAATTAACCCAACAGAATCCAGTGGCTCTAGAGGAAAAGCAGTACCCTGGAACGAGTGAGACACATAAGAAGTTTGGATTGTAAAAAGTTTAATGTAATCTCTTTTGACATATTTTAGACTAGTCTTGTATATATTTGCAAACCCTACAGTGAGGGCCTATAATATAAACAAGTACTTCTTATCAGTATTTTATGCTATTTCTGCATGCCTGTGGAATTCCATCTTTATTTCTCTGGCAATATCGAAATGTTAAGAAGGTTGACTTATATCATGGAATCTCCAAAACGGGCTTAGTTTTGGCTCAAACAAACTTTTAAGCTTGAGGTAGCGAAATTAACATTTTACCCTCTTTATTAGTACTGATTTACCGTTGGATAAATGGAAAAAGAGACACTATTTTGGGCCTCCATCATCTTTTTTACCTCATACATTATCATCTCTGAATACTTTTAATATTTATGTTTCCTTTATTTTCCTAAAAATTTCACCTGAACATAGGTATTCTGGTTAATAATTCGTTTTTGAGGTATTATAATTGTAAATAATGTCTCAAGACCTCAATATGTCCAAAAAATCTATTTAATAATTTCTCAAGATTTTTCTCTAATTTTTGGGCATTTTTCCTATAATTATATTTTTGGCCAACTTACTTATTTAACTACTAGTTAAAATTCAGGATTTTACAAGAAGTATTAAAATTTGATTTTAATTATTGGGTTACGATTCCTTTTATATTCTCATTTTTTATCAACTTTAAATAATTATAACTAATTATAGATAAATCATATGATGATTATCAAAAAGTAGTTAGAAATCCGATCCCTTGATGTTCTTAATATTAAAAAAATATAATTTTTTCCATAAATTTTTGGAAAATTATAACTTAATTTTCTCCTTTATTTCCTTAAAATTTCACACACAGGAGTAATCTTTGCTGGGCAAATAATTCCTTTTGAGGCATTTTAATTTCTAAATAAAATAATTAGGCCATAATACAGAATTGTCTATATTTGTCATTTGACAGTTGTTTTTGTCCATATATGGCGGTATATGACCACCATATATTTTAACACCATATATATATGGTAGTTCATTCTATAAATATGACAGTTTTCTAACGAAAAACATTATGTATACGCCACTTATATATGACAGTTTTTAAATAAAAACAGTTATATATATATATCAATGTATGACGGTTGTTATTAAACAACCGTCAAGTATTTCCCTTTCTATTTTACAAGACCAACCGTCATCATTTTATCTGATAATCTATTTATACTGAGCCTCCTGGAGAATCTTATGCCCTCTAAGGATCAATGTGCAGTTGTTTATGCTTTTATTAGATCAAACCATAATCTGAAACATTATACATTGATCCTGAAAGGACATAAGATTCATCTGGGGAGCTCAATAAATAGATTGCAAAACTAAAATGATGACAATCAACCTTGTAAAACAGATCTTATAAGGGCAGAAAGTAAGAAAAATAGGGATATGAGTTTATCGTAACAAAATTCTCACTTCTATGCTTGATTCAGCACATACACAACCCACTACACAACGACGACAACCCACGCGACATATATATATAGATTGAGTTGAGCGCGTGTTATACCCAAATCTGTCGAGTGTGCAGATCAATTAGATATTCATTAAAAATTTCAACACTAAACAGTTACAAATACACTTCAAGGTAGAAAGTTCTCACATTTATGCTATTCACAGCAAAAATAGCAAAGTTATGAAGAAAGAACAGTGAATCCGTACAACGCATGCAATGGTAGAATAAAAAAGTCTACCATACATCTACTACAGATCATATCTACCATGTTTGCATGTTCGCAGAGAGGTAGACACAGTTGATGTACATCAAAAGAACGTGAGCAACAGGTAAATCCATGTGGGTATGTCGGAAGTGGACTGTAGTGGAGAAGAGCTAGCACACACTATGAATGAAATTTGTTGATAAGTATGAAATCAAGCTAGGTTTTAAAGGCATTTATATGGCAGTTGTTCTCTAAAACTGTCAAATATGTACAATTATATATGGCGGTTTTTAAACAACTGCCATATATGTGACGGACGTATGGCGCTTTAATTTCCACATCTTTATATATGGCAGTTTTTTTAAAAATCGACATATATTTTTCTCACATTTATGGCATTCTTTTGAAAAAATCGTCATATATAAATAGGCTGGGGCATCGATTCAAATTCTGTCTCTCTATATACAACGGGTGTGATATAACTGCGATATATACAACGTCATATATACACAATTCTGTGGTAGTAAAAAACCTCTTTTCTACTTTTAGGGATTTCCTCATAATTATGTTATCATTCTCCTTTCTTAGAGCCCATAAAATAGGCCCAGCTCGCAGGTTGGCGGGTTGACCTGCAAATTTCTTTTTCTTTTTTAAATATATTTATTATAAAACCTGTAAATCTCATATTTCCACCTTGGTACCTCCTAATTCCAAAGAGAAAAAACATTCAATCTTCCCCTTTGTAATACTAAATTATTATATATTGATTGCTTGATGATAATTTAATATTTTGTTTGCATTGTAAAATTTGACAACTTTAATATTTTTGTCTCTTGAATTGCGGATTATTTTTTTAAATATTTATAAGTAGAATGGTTAATATTAGGAAGACAAACTTGATCACTTGTACTTATAAGTTTTGGCCTTTTAGCCATATTGTAAAAAAATGTTTTTTTTTCAGAAAAAATGTGGGCCACCCTGACCCACGTTGCATGTTAGGGTTGGGGAAATCCCAACATGTGAAAGTGCAGACACACAAGCTTGCTCCATTTGGCTCATCGGTTGGTGTAGGCCAACTCGCAGGTTGACTCACATTCCTGACTCTATTTCTTACTTATTAGATTGGCACTCAAAAATAGATGTTACATGAGTAGTTTCCAATGCAAATGGCTAAAAAGGTGTCTTAGGAAAGCCAATAAACATTTTTTATAAATAAATTATCTAACTAATATTTTTTAGGAATTTCTGTAAATTGGTTATCCAACTCATAGAATTAGGAATACATGGAGTAGCAAATAATAAGAGTAATGGATAGAAGAAATGGTTGGTGGGAAAAAGCAAACAAAGCTGGCAGCATGGGTGATATAATGTTACAGAAACTTTTGTTTCTACTTTATAAAAGAAGTGCCAAGCTATATTCTCACTTCTTTTATCAGCTGAAACTTTCTTTAATTACCTTCCAAAGCTTACGTACTATATACACATTCAAGAGCCAGAACGCGTATCACATCGAATTTCTGAGAGTTAAAGCTTGAGGACTAGAGTTTATGTTTTTAACAAGCGAAGTATGTATGCTTGGTTCCTAGCTTCAAGTGCCAATTAATAAAGTAATGCTTTGCTCACAAAGCTTGGTTCCTATTTATTCTATTTAAGTTCACTTTTATTATTTTTGGAGTGATCAGTGTTTTGATTATTAAAAGAATTCAAATTGATATATGGCGGTTTAGAGGAACTATTAGAAATTCTTGGTTTTCAATGTAAGGTAATATAATACCAAATGTATCAAGAGTTGCGTAAGAGAAAGTGCTCTGTTTCTGCTTGAAATTTGAAAAGTCAAATCCGCGCTATTTTTTACTCAATTATTTTTTTATGATTAAATTCCAAGGCTTACATACTATATATATATATATATATATAGACACAGAGAGAGACACACACACACACTACTACAGAATTTAGTTATTGCGTCCCCATACAACGTCCATTTTATTAATTAAGGTCAACTAGAAAGGTGATGGTATTTTCGTAATTATGTTTGCTTTTAAAGATTGGCAAGAGAGTTTCTACGTCCAAAATTTAAATTTTTGGACGTAGATAAGAAAAAATCTATGTCACCAATCTTAATGGGTGACATATAGATGATTAAATCCGCGTCCCCAATAAGATAGTGGGGACGTGGAGTATTTAGAAATCCACGTCACCAATCAAATATTGGGGAAGCAAATAATGTTATCTGCTTCCATTATTTGCATCCCCAATCTGTGATTAGGGTAGCAGATAATGTTATCTGCATCCCCAATCTATGATTAGTGATGCAGAACAGCTTCTTAAAACATGAGGGTGAGAGCACCCTCGTGTTTTCTTCTCCGAAAACCCCTTTCACGGCAGCAATCAAAATGCATGGGTCTTCTCACTTCCTGTCCAGCCTTCTCAATTCCTCTCTTCAACGACGTGGTCTTCATTCTTCTCTTCTCTCCTTCCCATCACCGTCGATCATCCATGGTTGAAGATCTCTAAGAGGTTATCATTTTTCAAGTGGTTGCCGACTGTAGATTCTCACATTCTGACCATCATCTCTTGGTATAACTCAATCATGAGTGTTACTGCTCTAGACTCGATATCTAAAAGTCGATTGTTAGATACACTCCGTCTCACACCATAATAAAAGTCAAACTGGATTGATTCATAGCTTCTGTGGCGACCTCCACTTTTTGTACCGAAAGGTATTTTTATTTTGATTACAATGTAAAGTTTTTTGTTAAGCTTGGTCACAACAATTCTATATCTCTTAATAATGGTTGCCCACATAGATTTGGTGTTGACAAAATCTTGTTAAGCTTGGTTTTGCAATGAAACAGATTTGATGTTGACAACGCTGAATTTTTCATGATTCTACACACACAAACACATTTCTTACTATTGCCTAAATTCCAATCCCCACCATGTGACCAAAGTTAATCGTATATAATGGCCAAATTACTCGGTGGGTACATTTGGTTACTATTCAAATTATGTTACATTGGTAAATTTTGTTTTAGGCCATTTGACACTTTTGCATTACCTTGGATTTGGTGGCTGCATTATGGTTGCTTGATATCATTTTCTGCATAGCCTCTGGATTTGAAGTCAGTTTGTGAACAAGTTGTTGAGGCTTAAATTCTGGAAATTGCACATTTGCTAGACTTCTGTCTCCTCTAACCATTGCATAAGATTTCTAGTTTTATCACTTCTTTGCTATTTGAACTAGCTATTCAAATGTGATATGCACCATTGAGTGTTGAATTGTAATATGGTCAAGAATTCTGAATTCAATGTGTATTGTATTGTGCATTAGCTGCTAAAATTATGCTTTTGACAGTTGTAACATCTTAACTTTGGCAAATCTTGAATAGATCATAACTAATTGTAGGAAATTCCAAATGGTGTGGTTCAAGTCTCTATTTGTAGATATACATGTTCTCTATAGGGATAAAATGTAAAATGGTTCATACTCACATCCATTGACTATAGAAAATCACATAAAACAACTTTGCTCAGTTGGTCATCCTGAATTTTTTTCTAGATTTTGTAGAAACTTTAAAAAATCATAGCTATCAATGTAACCATCCAAATCTAACCAAATAGGACTTGTTTTAAATCTTGGAATGTGTACTATTAGACTAGAAAATTTTGTTTTCATCCCATGTAGGTTTCTCTGTTTTAACTACAACAAACAATCTATAGCAGTTATGCCTTCATACCGAACAAAAATAACTTACATTCCATTTCATCATGTGAAATAAAAATACTTTGGTTTTAGGACAAAACACATACACACACAAACTTCCATGGAAAGCTGTTCCCTTTTCCTCTCATTTTTTCCTTGTTCTTGAAAGAACTTCCATATGGTTCTTGATGTTTAAAATTAAAGAGAAAATGTTAAAGTTTTATAGAATTGGGGAACTTTGTGGTATATTACTTGGATTGATATGATATTTTGATGGAATTGTTGATATATATTATTGTGATATAGTTTTCTTTGAATTGGACTGAATTAAGCCGTTGTTTAATTTTTTGGATGTCTTAATTATAAGGGGAAATGTTGCCGAATTTTTTTTTCAAATATGGGTATAGGAAAATTCGTTTTTATTACCC
>JBAGKO010000003.1:11795621-11809873 GCA_037177275.1 Acacia concinna | reverse complement strand
TGAAATGAAATGGCAAAAGGAATTTATAGGCCAAAACTCGCTACTTTGTAGCGGTTTTCTGAAAACCGCTACACAAACCACTATAAAATGTGAAGCATCCTCATATTTAGTGTGAGATTTGTAGTGGTTTTGAAAAACTGCTACAAAGTGTATAACTCTTCGACTTTTGTAGCACTTCTTAACAAAAACAGCTACAAAATATATACATGTTGAACCGCTACAAATTTATGACGGTTGACATTTTGTAGCGGTTTTTTTTTCAAAAACTGCTACAAAATGACCGTAAAAAATGTCGTGCCAGCCTCACGCCATGTGGCGCCAAGCTGGTGCCAATTTTTATAGCAGTTTCTAGCTGAAACAGCTATAAATTATGACCACCACAAATGTCACACTAGCTTCGCGCCACATAGCGCCAATATTATAGCGGTTTCTTCCTTAAACTGCAACAAATATTCAACATGCAATGAATTTGTAGCGGTTTTGGTAAAAACCGCTATAAATTTCAACATTTGTAGCGGTTGTATAAAACCGCTACAAATTAAACGTTACAAAATAGCTTCTTTTTTTTTTTGTAGTGTACGAAAGAAGTCTCACATTGCTTAGGAAAGAGGAAGCTCAATAGTATATAAGACACCATGTGGTATTGAGCTTGTAAAAGGGCCTTGGACTAGGTACCTTTTGTCAAAATATTTTTCTGAAAATTCTAAAATTATTTTTTGGATATAATGGCTTACCGAAAAGACCCAAATTTTCAAGATTTTGAAACTGAATCCTTATGGTTGTAGAGGCTATGATCGGACATTATGATTCTTGTCTCTCAAACGTCTGCAATCAAAGCTATTCTTCCTCAACGTTCAAAACGGAGCAGAATAATTGGGCATAATGTTTGTAACCGGAGATTCAATGGCCATTAACGTATTTTAATCATTTCCCAATGGATACCTTAGTCCACTGCCTATATAAGGCATTGCCTAACAAGAGGTTTATGCACCTTGCTCAGAACTATTGAGCTCTCATCTCTTTCTCTCATCTTATGTGCTTCTTCCCTTGCTGTTTGCGTACATTTTGCTGTTCTGCTCACCCTGTTTCTGCAGGAAGAATTTTGTTTTATCTTGGAGAGTGCCATTCCCGATCAACCTGCGGTGGCGGAATAGCTCTTAGAGACAGTGTCCAGCGACGTGACTCAGATTGACTGCCTTGTTTTCAGGAATACGCCAACAAAGCCAATATCACAAGTGCAAGTAGGAAGAGGAGAAGAGATAGTCATGATTGCACTGAGCTTTTTATGGAGGGCCTTAAAAAAATGGTGGATACCATATGTCAACGTATTCAAGAAGCATATGCATTTATGATGAGCTATGCAAGTTGGAAGAGCTAACCGAAAACGAGCGATTTGATGCATTGTTGAAAATTATTAAAAACGAAAACCTCCTCGTTGTCTTCGCAAGCCTTCCCCACGACGTAAAATTGGCCATGGTACGTAGGGTGCTTGCATATTTGAAAGTAATGATAGCAATATTTAGGGTTTTAATTTGATCTTATTGGCAGTGTATTTTGTATATTTTGTTAGTCCCTGGAATATAATTGTCATTTATGATACAATGGCTTTTGATAGAAATGAAAAATGCATTATCTAAGTTGGTGGTTTTTATTAATATATTGACAATGATATGTTCAGGAACCAAGGTTGGTGACTCAATTTGTGTGCAGCACGTTGTTTTTTTTTTTTTCCCGCCTCCTTGGTGAGTAAAGAGCTACTATTGACAAATATACTTTTTCAATTTTAAATGTAGGACTTAATTTAGAGGTAAACTTTAATCCAAAATCTAACACATTCTCTTTTACATATATTTAGCATGTTTTTCATACCAAAATTGTCTAACATATAAATTTATATATAATCTAATGTTAGATAATATAAGACCTAATTGACTTTTTTTTAGTAAGATTAATAAAGCTAATTATTAAATTAATTTTTAAGTATTTAATTTATATATATATATATATCATTTTTCTTAAAATTAGTTTGTCTTACTCATAAATTGATATATAATTTAATTATACAAAAAATATAGTACAATTAGCTAACTTATTTAGCTTTGTTAGTCTCTCTAATAAAATCAATTGAGTCCTATATTTAAGACTGGAGATAGTATATTATAATTAGGGTAAATGTGCAGATTTGACAAACAATTATTTCATCAGGGGCATTCAGCACAAATAACTATCTTGAGATGCAAAAATAGATATGAAGAATTTTTTTTTCAGAGCAAAATTGATAACGCCGTTAGCTGCCGTTACTTTTTCTGACATGTGGATCCCATTGCCGTTAACTTCCGTTACTTTTGGTTAAGATAAAATTAAGTTTTGTTAATAAAAAGACAAATACCGATATTTACTAGATAAATATTTGAATGTCCAAAATTTTTTAACTTAAATTCTTTTAAATCACTTTAGTTATAATGTAAATGTCTATATTTACCTTGTAAATACTCTCTAGCCCCTAAGAAATAGTTCGTTGTTTAATTTTCACATTAACCATCTAAAGTATATTAAAATAATCGGCAGTAGGATTCACATGTCAGAAAAAGTAAAGGCAATTAATGGTGTTGTCAATTTTTCTCCAAAAAAAAATGTCTTCATGTCTATTTTTGCATCTCAAAATAATTATTTGTGCTATACGCCCATGAAGAAATAGTTGTTTGTCAAATATGTACCTTCACCCTTATAATTACTCTCTCAAATCCTTAATATAAGATATATTTACTTAATTTGATTATATTAAAGAAATTAGTTAATATGACATTTTTTCGAAACACCCTAATCATCTTCCTTTATTTTTTTTATAATCCTAATCATCTTCCTTTATCCTCTCTTAGTTAATATGACATATATTTTCGAAAACACCCTAATCATCTACATTAATTTTCTCCTTCCCCCCTTCTCCTTTAGTTATTTTTAAGGGAGCATCAATGAGGTAAATTAGGAAAAAAAATTGACAAATATACAAACTATGCCATATATTTAGGCCACTCAAGATCAACTCCCTAAATATACCATATATTAACAATTGGAGGGAGTAGTTAATGATTTATTTAGCTTAATCTCTCTAAATTAGATAAATATGTTTACATTGAGTAGCTAATTTTGATCCCAAACTGCTATATTTATCTATTGGTTATGAATATTCATATGTATAAAGTTGTTTTCATAGGATTTTATGAGCTAGAATGTGAGTTTAAGCTTTTCAATTTTTAGATAAAGAAAGTTTGATTAAACAAATTGAATAAAAACAAATAAATATCACTTAAATTTTAAAATCTAAAATCAATTATAATCTCGTTACCTACAAGAATACAAGGAAATAAAGAAAGTTTGATTAAACAAATTGATAACTCATTTTTATAGAAAATCACTTATATGAAAGTTTGAAATTCAAATGGTACTTTGTTGTCTTTTTCTTAAAAAAAAAAAAGTTGAGATAAAGAAAGCATAATTCTTAAGACATAGTTCGTTGGTTTGGCTGCACTTCTGTATATATATTAAAAAAAACTCGCGAAATTTCTATCATTTGAATTTTCTTTTCTAAATTTCATCTACATCTTTTAATTTAAGGGAATTTCTTTAAGTGTCTTTTTTCGTACAATCATTGTGAGTAGTGGTCCCTTGGAGAGAAAATAAAAATGAGGTAGTTTTGGGGAAATTCTTTTTGTTGTGAAGAGTGCTCTACTTTATAGTAAAAAATATTGTTGGATATTGTAAAAATTCACAAAGACTCATTAGAAATAGTGAAATTGAAAGAAAACTGTTGAGTAAAATGTTGGACTTGATATAGATTCATATATTTGAATTTGTGTTGATATCTTGCTTAAAAGCTACTACTATTACCTCTTGTTTCAAAAATAAGATCTAATTAACTTTTTTTAAAGATAAATGAAGTTAAATAAACTATTAAAAAACATTTATATCTATATTTTTTTCCTCTAAAGTATTTAGTATGACTTATAAACTGATATATATATATATATATATATATATATATAATACTACATAATATATACTATGATTAAGTAATATTTCGAGTTTCATTAACTCTTCCAAAAAAAAAAGTCAATTAAGTCTTATATTCATGAAGAGTATTATTTATATTCTGATAAATACATTATTTGACATATCTTAGAATACTATTTGTTGAAGGGATTATGAAATTGTTCTGGTTTACTTGGAAACAATCTTAAAATCAAAATCACACCTAAATTATGAAATTGGTACTAATAAAATTAAAAAACTATTCTCACAAAATAATCAAATGAAAGTTTTTAAACTATAGATCATAAGTGGAAAATTTATTGATTTAAGGGTGAAAGTGTAAAAATACTCATCTACATATCCCCATATATGCATATGACACCATATATAATAATTGAGTGCAAAAGTATCTTTGAACATTAAAAAGAGGACAAAAATGTCATCTCCATTAATTAAGGTAAATGTATATATTGTGGGCCCTATTTTAATAATTTTTAAATAATTATATTAAGAGGAATGCGTAAAAATATCTATTTACATATATTGCATGTGCATCTAGCACCATATACAATTATTAGGGTGTAAAAATACTTATGATCATTAAAAAGGGGGGAAAATGCTCTATTAATTAAGACAAACATTCATTTTATTTTTAGTTTTATGTGGGTTTTAATAATTTCTTAATATTTATTTAAATAACTCCCCCTGGGGGCACCCCTCTTCTTTTCACCCACATGATGACTACTTTTGTTTTAGCTGCTCTCTTTGAATGCCCTTGCACAGTCTATCTTTAAAAATTTTCCATCATTAATGAAGCCAGCAATTAACGTTTTTCTCTATTAACAGAGTTTGCATTTTTGTCCCCCCGTGATCACTCAATTATTGTACATCCCTCAAAAGAATTATTTAAAATTATTGAAGTGGAGTCCACAAAGCATACGTGAGCCTTAATTAACAAAGCTAACATTTTTATCCCCTCATTTTTCTTTTCATAAGTATTTTTGCACCCAATGATTGTATATGGTGTTAGACACACATGCCACATATATATATATACACGGGTATTTTTACACCTTCGCCCTTGATTTAATTATATTTAAATTCATTATATAAACGTGATTCTAATTCCAAAATAACTAGAGAACATGTTGATTACTAATTTCATGTTTAACCTTGTTAGTTAAAATATACTAATGTGGACTAAATAATGGGGATATGCGTATGAGAGTTGAAGTTGCCTTACTTTGATTGGATTCAAATTGAAACATGCCAGTAAGGGTATTACAAAAATTCTAGTCCTGGTAGTCCTAGCCCAGTCCTGAGATTTTAATTCTAAGAATTTCCCAATCTTGACTGAGACCGGGATTAAATATGGTGATCCTAGCCAAACCAAGGGTAATCTTGGTTTAATCCCGGTTCCAGGTTTTTTTTTTAAATTTTTTATCTTATAAATTAAATTATCATTTTATTTGTGCATTCTATTGCTTAAGTTATTTTTTTAAAATATGTATATAACATGTTTATTTGGGGTTAAACCACATATATTGCAATACTATGCTTAAATATGTATGGTATAAAAATAATCATGAAGATGAAAATAATAACAATAAACATTATTTCTAAAATTTAGATCAATTTATTAATTATTATAGCCTTATTCGTTGTTAAATAATTATTTTAATAATAAAATATGAAAATTTTATTTTATATAAATATTTAAAAAACCTGAGAAATCTTGGGACTGGGACTAAGACTGGGATGCAATTTTGCAATCATATCTCAGCTCTTGAGACTGGGACCCGGATTATCTAATCCTGGTCCCAATCCCAGATTTAAACACCCTTACGTAAAAGATCAAGCAAAATCAATTGCCTTTAACATCTAGAAAATTGAAACAAACTCATTTCTTATCAATTTTGTTCAATTGCTTTTATGGTCCGATCCCTTTCATCCTTTTACATGTATATCCTGCATCAATATATATTACAATACACTTTCATCAGGCCACTGCTTTCAAGCTGGCTCACTTCTTCCTCTAGACACAAATCACTGTAGCTAACAGTGTTGTGGCTTGCCAACAAAAAAAAAACGCATTGGGCTCTGTCCCAAGCTACTGACTTACAAGTATATGCATCGGGCTCCATAAAAAGTTGAATTCAAATCTGGTTGACCAACATTTTAGAAGGCGCTTAAATATGGGCAATTTAGATTTGAATTTTATAATCCTGACTCAAAAAGCCTGTTGATAATCATGGCTCTAGCTCATATTCTCACCTTAATTAGATTGTCATAGTACTTCGTTTGTGACTCCACTTGCATCCTAGCCCTGCTTAATATTCTTTACATATGGTTTTGTAGGTTAATGTATGTTGATGTGTATTAATGCTATAGTTTTGCATGTTTTAATTTGTTATCATTATGTAGTTCTCTTATCAATTAAACAGCATGATTCTTGCTTTGAACCTCTGTTTTTGGGGCACAAGTGTGATGCTCGAGGTTCTTGACTGCCATTATATAAAAAACTTTTCCTATATAGTTATGATGGACTGATCAGGAATAGCATGTAGCTATCCCTGAGTCATGAATTAAACAGCCAATTAGTTATCATTATGTAGTTCTCTTATCAATTAAACAGCATGCTAATTTGGTAATGAAGTTGCCAGCCATTTTTTTAGATCGTTCTTACCAATTATAGCATCATGAGCCTAGCTGGACGCTTGAGTTTTTCAGATACATATAAAGCTATAGCAGTTGGGGGGGAAAAAATGAATCTTTTTAGTTTCTGGATTTTCTTCATGAACAGTAGAGAGAGAAAAGAGCATAGTCAATAACTAAATACAATTCTATTTGTGTAAGATGTACTATCAATTAAAGCTGAGAGAGAGAGACAGAGGGCAAGGATAGGAGGAGCATCAGCTAATAGTAGTGGAAATATCACAGCTAAGTTAAGAACATGGCAACCTTCTTTACTAAGCTTTTCAGAGTTAGCCAGCTAAGATCTGTGTGTTTTCAATCAAGCCTATAGCCTACATGAACGTGAGGGACAGAAGAGCATCAACATATAATTTATTCCCTCCATGATTTGGGAATTAAAAAAATGTAGGAAGTTACATCATAAGACATTAAAGAAATTCAGTTCAATTGAATTACTCAAGAGTCTCTCATGTCATACTTTTAATTGTGAATACCAAAGTTTGACATATGCAAAATCCCAGAACATCAGTTTAATGTATGTAATGTAATCCAGGTTTTTTGTTTACTCTATAATGAATTGTGTTTTGCCATCACAGTAGCCCTCTTTCACAAAAACAGCATGGCCCCTAAAATTATGAGGGTAATAAAATCAAACTTTGATAATTATCTAATCCTTCTTATGCTTCCATATTTTTAGTGAATAAAAAAGCTACATGGAAAACATGATTGAAGTCCAATTGAGAGGTAAAAAAGGGATTAAATCACTAAAAATACCAACAATCAACGTGCTTGAGCAGTGTTTTATTACTTTAAAACATGCATGACGCTCAGGGATCTGTTTGTTGCATTAGAATTTAGAAGCAGAAGAATAATTCTGATGGCCCATTTCATATTAGTCTCTCACTCTCACTATATATGTCTCTAGTTAGCAAAGCAAAAGATCCCCCTTTTCTTTGTTGCCTTGCCTTTATTTAATTCTCCTTTTAATTTTTAATGACTTGAAGTTATTGCTTCAAGTCAATAATCTCTTAGAAGAGTACAATTGAATCCAGTTCACCACTCGTGCACTTCTTCAACACAAAGTTAGCTGCATTGCACTAGGGGTCTGATGCTTCTATTGAGAAGAAAATAAAATATCTTGCAGACATAGATTTCCTTCAAAAATTTCGCACACAAAATTCATCACAATTTTGCCTCAAACATATAACAAACAAAACAATTTGCCGTGATCTGGGCTTGAACATTGCCACTGGAAGGTGAAAGTAGAGCATAGTATTAACTACTCAATTGTTGTACTTTCAGTAACCTCCTAGACATTCCCATTTTCATTTTCTGATTTCCATGCTTCCTTTTTTTTTAAAAAAAAATTATGGCTTAATTTAATCACAACACTACTTAAAATTTTCTTAAATCCTTGAGGATGATTTTGATGGATTAATTTCTTTTTCCTCAAGGTTTTGAATAAATTGTTTTTCTGGCATTTTTTTAAGTTGAGGGTTGTATGCATCCTATTGTACTCATTACTTTGTTATACACATTACCCATGTTTCTACTGATGAATATTGGTCAAGTAAGATAACATTTAATTGATAATTAAATAGCATATTTATTCCTTATTTTGAACTATTTTAGTTATTGGCGAAGTTGTTATTCTCTTTTACTTTTTATAAGCTAATCTCTTCTTTGGAGTTGCTTAATTACTGTAAAGCCTTTGTTCCTTGCCTTTAACTAATAAAGAATCTTGGGACAAGGATATTTCAATTGATGACGTCATCTTATAAAGAATTCTTAATGAAACTGATATAGAACTTATAGGTACCTATCCAGAAAAAAATTGCACCTTAACCTAAAACACTTCTACGAGAACATTGTTGTTTAACAAAAACATCCAAAATAAATTTGCAGCTTAACCTTTTATTCTACCTGGTATCCCTAACTAACCATAAAACTTCCAAACAATTAACCAAACTCCTATCTGATGACTTTTATAGATGATATTGTTAATATCTTACCAGAAATAACAAATAACTCATTTTAACTAATTTCATTAATTTATGTGAAGTTATTTGGCATTTTTTCGCGACGACGTTATTAGGATAGCAAGTACCAGAAGCCAGACGGATCTGCTCAGTTTTTAAATCCTTCATCTGATGCTCTGCTCGTTTTTCAGTCAAAGACACGACCAACTCAGAAATATCATCGTCATATTCTGAAACGGTCACTACATCTGGTTTCATTTTCCTTTTTTTTTTAATTAGAAATATTATTTTATTTCTAAGGTGGTAAAAAAAAAATACATCATATATATACATGAATAATTCCATGGCATTCACACAAGCGATGCAAAATTTTGCATCAATTGAATGATCTATGAGTGGAAGTCGAACAGTACATGAGAAATTGGTTGAAGCTAAAGTTGGGGCTCATCAATAAATCATGTTGGGGCCGTCGAGAAATTATTGTTATGCGCCCGCTCTCATGGGTTATTTTAATCGTCCTTGTAAACCAATTTTGGGTACTCAGGAGTCCACATATTCTTGTTCACATATTGCAGAATTTCTTCCTGAAAATCACACAAGAAAAAGCGTGAATAACACTTAAAAGTTTTGATACTTTAATGTTTGAGTCAAGTAACACAGAAAAGGAATAAAGTTGGATCACATTTCCAGCACCATTAACGCTTAATGGACAAAATAGTTACTGATAGAGTCACCTAATCTTATGTGATCATGAGTAGCAATTACAGATCCTTAAACTGAGATACTTGAGCATGTCTTAGTGGAGATTTAACACCAAGTTGTTGCTAAAACAATCGTCTAGTTCTTAATGTAAGGCCTAATTAATTAATTTGGGTAAATTAAGAATATTAGTTAAGTTAGTTAAATATAATATGTTCCTTTCTAAAACACCATAATCATCTTCTTTAATTTTTTCCCTCCCTCATACTTGATTTCTGCTGAGGGAATATCAATAGAGTTAATTTGAGGAAAAATTTACAAACATGTGAAACAGTTATTACATTTAGGACCAAATTAACTTCCTAATTAGATTCTACATTAAAAACCAGAGGACTATTTGATATGAGTTCTAATCCCTCATAAAGAAATCAAAGTTACCTTGCTAAGTCTGCGAAGGTCTCTAGCATCTATATTGCGGTATCCTTCTGCTAGATCCTCTTCAATAGCTTCCATTATAACAGCTGTGGCTATCTCCCTTGTTATATCTCGAATTCTGAAATTTGTGCATTAGTTTCAAGAAAAGTCTAACTCAAACAATCTCAAGCCAAAATATTGAAAAGGAAAGATATGCCATACTTAGATATTGATGGGTATATGATCCCATGGACAACCTCTTCTTCACTCATGTATGCAGCCAGACTGTAATTTGAAGTCACCAGCAACGGAAAATCTATTATTACTAAGCATATGTAATAGTAGGCTAAGTAGTACATTCTCCAGTACTACATTGTTTATATTACTCAAAACACAGAAGTCGTATATCTGTGTTAAATAGATTACAATAAAACAATTTACGGGCCTTGAATTAATGCCTTCACTTTTTGACTTTACACGGTCTTTGAGAGAGACAGA
The DNA here is from genome assembly GCA_037177275.1 of Acacia concinna. Lineage (NCBI taxonomy): Eukaryota > Viridiplantae > Streptophyta > Magnoliopsida > Fabales > Fabaceae > Acacia > Acacia concinna. Next base: position 11,799,560 of record JBAGKO010000003.1, on the reverse strand, counting down.
TTTTAAAAAAAAAAAAAAAAAATTAAAGGGGCAGGCACTAAATGCATGAGATTATAAAAGTGAGATTGAACCCGCACTCTCCCACTTACAAGGGGGCTCTTATGCCACTAGGCCACAAGGCTATTAGGTAAGAGACAGATTCTGATCAGTTGTACCATTTGATCATCATCTAATGATTTTATGACATATCTGCTCCTATCATGTTTCTCGTGAAAGGACCAAGCATATAAGGTATGAAGATTGTTTGTCATTTCTTCCAGGAGAAAACTATCTGGTTGCACTACTACATGATTTGTTAACTCAAATGACTGGCCAGCAAACATCTCCATCAAATCCCTAGGATAGGAGTCATTTATATCAATTATATTTGTAGCAAGCTTGATATATACGAGTTTTATATACCATCATCAACAAGAGCATCCAAATTAGGTCTGCATTAAGCTTAGACAGCATATGATTAAGTAACCATATCGCCTATTTCAGGCCAGTCTTGGTATGAATATACCACAGGGTAAGCCTAGCTACATTCACTTACCAAGGTGTTGTCTCTCTAATTTAGTTTCTACATCACTGGTAAGTCAACTTTCTACTACTTAAACATGTCCACAAATAAAATTTTTGAAGTTATTTAAATTCAAATAAAATATACTAGAAAGGGAAAGGCAACACAGACATCTTGGTTATATTGTTCTTTAGATAACCCTTGTACTGCACCTTATCTAAGTTCGCAAGAATAGACTGCAAAACCAATCCAGCTAATAGCAGAAATTTTACACTCAACATACCCAACACCAATACTATCAAAGATGATTTGAACATACCACTCAGCAGCAGCCTGCAGCATGCCATCAGAGATGATCCTAGATCCAGATAAGAGTGTTCCAAGACCAATTCTGAAATAGTAGAAACGGCAATAAAAAATAAATCATAGACTACAGAACAATTAAAATGTCAATTCCTTTTTGGAAGAACCAACCAACCCTGGAAAGAGGTACATGTTGTTTCCCTGGTTGCAGTGACCAATATGACCATTTCCTACAAAAAATGAGTTACAATTGTTAGCTACTTACAAGGGGAAGACACTAAAGATTTTTGGTCACGAACTTGTACTTCAATTGTTAGATGGACATGCTTCATGCTCACAGGAAACATAAACTTGTTCAAAATATTTGAAGGCATTGGAAACAATGAGAGTCAAGGTGTACAAGGATATTTGAATATTTTGTAGGCCAAAAAATGAAAATTTACATAAAATGAAACATGCTCAGAAACTTCATGGGCATATGTAGTTGGGAGTTTTCAGCACACAGGGCAGAGGACCATACACGACCCTTCATCAGGACCAAATCGAACTGGTTGTGTGACTGAACAAAGGTACATGGCTTGGCCGTGTACTTCTTTGGTGGTGGTCAGAAATTGGTTACATATTCAAGAATAAATTTTGTATTTTTTTACACTAATTTTCTTCTTTGTTTGTTTCCCTTTATATTGGCCAAAAGACCATGACTGGTTGAATTTTATTTTGTCGCCTGTCTAGATATGATAAGCCAATCAAGGGTTGAGCCACCTATATATTAACATATTCCATTCCGTGATAAATAAAATTACAAAACAGCTTCTACAAGAGCTCTATTTGTCAGCATGATATTAAAACTGTAATCAGTTGGAATAAATATGAAGATGTTGACCAAAGCGGTAGAAGCTAGGGATAAATATGGAGAGATATGTTCCTACGCCATTGAAAGACCAAAATAGAGGGGACATAATGTGTAAGCATGTGATAGGTTCAAACTTCATGAAGACATAAAAGTCCCGCATTGGATAGAATTGGACCAAAGAATGGTACGTAAGTAAGCACAAACCAAAAATCCAATTGCACAAGGTTTCAAGTCAAAAGGTAAATTTTACAAATACACTAGTACATTTTCTCTCTCCAGTGTCCAACAAAGATCTAATAAGGATCTCCTTAATGTTTAAGGTTTCCTTGAGCCCTCTACCTCCGATATCATAGCCATTTGCATATGATTGTCCATTCTGAACCACAAAAGCTCATCACGCAAACTTCCATGTGGTGAACTGCTAGGCATGAGGGTATGGTAGTGGGTGATCCCATATTGACAAGCAGTTTTTTTTTTCGGGTGGGGGGTTAACTTGCTCTGAAGCTTCAACAAATGAGAGAATGCCCAGGAAAAAAGTTGGCAGAGCGTGCAGAAATGGAGAAGGTCCACTATCCCAGAATGAAACAGCGATGTTGGTGGGGACTCCTAAGGTGTTTGGGTGGGTATGGAGCCAACAAAAGCCAAAGACAAGCCTTGGAGTTAAAGCCACAAAATGTGAGTTCAAGAGCCTGACACTAATTCCATGAGGAATTATCAGAAAAGAGGCATACAATATACTCAACCTTTGAATGAATGTTTCAAAGCTTTACAAATGGTGAGCACATCTATTTATAGACTCTAGCTAAGGAGAATTTACAATAGCATCCCTGGAGCTAAGGAGCATGTATAATAGTGTCCCTAAAAGCTAGTTATTTATATAAACTCAGAACAAATTAAATACAGCATAACAAGTCCACAATTACGAGGATCGATGACCAGTGGACACACCAGAACTAGTTTTACTGTTATTCTACTTGTATTAGAGCCCCAAACACATGAAAGGACCACTTCATTATCAAACTACCAAAAGATGAAGGTAAATTTATCCCATTCCATCCTTTGCCTCCCCGTTCCACTATATTTTTTCATATTTCACTATCCCACAATTCTCCATATTAACGAGATTTTAACAACTTGGATAAGGATCTCCCTTACCAATTCAAAGAACTATATACTACAAAGGTTTTATGAGTTCACGTTATAAGATTGCCCCCATAAACAATTACAGTACTATGCATGATGAATAAGAAATGAATGATCTGATTGCTCAAACAATTCCCCAGCAGCTGGCTTACATACCGAGATCAACGTCATTAAATGGACTCCCACTTGCAAATATAATGTTATCACCCAAAATGGAGAAAGCCTCCTCAGGGGTGCATTCAGCTGTCAATAAATGAAGAGATCAGTTATACAGTCATGAATCCATGCTTCAACAGATTATGGAAATAATTTTTTCAGTAGAATTAGATACAAAATAATAGGAGTAAAAATCAATACCATTTTTAGTTGGGTTTGACATGGCAAATACAGCTGGCCTTGTAGATGTTGAACCCTTGAGGGCTTCTAACACCTGGAAAATATGGCAAAATTCAGTATATTAACTTAAAGCAAGCTAACATTAAAAATCATCCATAAAAGATAAGGCTGTGATGCAATCTCTATCCTATTTTACATAGAGAAGCATATGCTCTTCCGGTAGCCCATATGAAGTAATTATAGTCATCATCCTACTTTGTGGGTAGGGAATTGATAAGAGGACGATTTGTTGTGGAGTATAAGGACTTGGGTACATTCAAGAAAAGTAGATGACAAGTTATTCATAAAACATGCTAATGCCAATATCACAATGCTAATTGTTTATGTTGATGATTTAGTCATTATAGGAAACGATGAGAAATCTATTGCTTAGCTTAAACAAGATTTATCAACTCAATTCCAAGTGAAAGATCTTAGGCAAACGAGGTATTTTCTGACTATGGAAGTAGCAAGAACTAAAAAGGGTATCAATGTATCTCAACAGAGGTACACCTTAAACCTATTGCAAGAAATAGGGATGTTAGGTGTCCAACCAGAGGGGAGGCCAATAGAAGAAGGATGTCACCTAGAGATCAAACTCAAAAGTGTTCCAGTAGACTTAGAAACATACAGGAGACTTGTGGGAAAATTGATATACTAAACCCACACATGTCCAGACATTAGTTATGCAGTTGGAATAGTAAGCTATTTCATGCATCAAGCTTAGGAATAACACATGAATTATGTGTACATGATACAGAGT
>JBAGKO010000003.1:11768822-11786675 GCA_037177275.1 Acacia concinna | reverse complement strand
CACTAGTGAACAGACTTGGGGACAGGCTGATCCTGACATTGCAATTAGCATAGTATGGTCACTTATGTGACTGTAAGGGCTACATCTCGTACATACAGCATAGTTCAAAGAACTACAATAGCAAGCATTTTCATTTTAATGGTGAAAGTAGTGAAATATGAAGGAAAGCTACCAGAGTTATTTGTGATTAGAAAGTTCCTAATGAGATAAAAGGGAAGTTTTATCATATTGTTATAAGACAAGCAATGTGAATGAACATAAACATAAAAGCAAAGGTAGTTGAGATGAGGATGCTTAGATGGACGTGTGGTCATATAAAAAAAGATAAGATTTGTAATGATCATATATGTAAATGGGTTGAAGTGGCATCTATTGAGGAGAAAATGGTAGAAAATCATTTGAGGTGAGATGAGCAGGTTCAAAGAACGCCAATAGATGCGCCGAGAAGAATCAAGCAATATGGAGTCCTTTGAAGGGAGGTAGATGAAGACCAAAGAGAAGTCTCAATAAGGTTATAGAGTAAGATTTTTTAATTAACAATCTATATAAAGATCTGGTTTTTTATAGAGCACAATCGCATCATGCAATCTATATAACTAGCGGGTGAGCATACAGGTTTTCGGTAAAAACCAAAGTAACTGAAAAAGGCTAATTTTAAACATCGAACTAAAAACTAATTAACTAAATTAACCAAACATTTTAATTTATTGGTAGTAGTGGAATGTTTGGAGTATAAGCTTACTTCAATACGAAGCTAATATTGAATATATAACAAATAAAGAATTAGGAGAATGAGGGGAGAGATGCAAAAGACAAAAAGAAAAACTAAGAAAATTTATAAATAATAATCGATTGGAAAATTAATTAAACCTCACATAGATTAAAAGGTAAATTGCACGACAAAAACCCAAATATATGGATGTTGATACACTAAAACCTTAGAGGAGCTTGTCTCTAGATCCTTAGCTTTAAAAAGGCCCCACAAGAGTTGATTAGACTCTTGCAACCTATCCGAATTTAGGATCTATCAGTATTCTATCGCAAATACAATGCACAAGTAAACTAATTTGCTAGACAAATTTCTTAATCTAAAACTCTCTAAAAATAACAAACTACAACTCAACACTTAAATAGAGAAACTTTCTAAATCCTAACACGACTCAAAAATTAAAAAAAGATATTCTATAATGTTGAGGATAAATAGATGCCATCTAAATATAATTAAATTAAAGATACTAAATAATAACATCAAGATCCCTATCTAGCGACTCAGATATCTAGAATAATATCATAAAAAATTAAAATACAAATAAATTAAAACATTTTTAAGATAATTTGAAATATCTATAAATATATATATCAATTCTTCCTCACAATCTAGAAAATGACTCTTTCAAAATTCAAAAAATGAAATTAACAAATAAAACATAAAATAACTAAAAATAATTAATTAGTCTTCTTGGTTCTTGATGGGTCTCCTTTAGCCACTGGATCTCCACTGAAAGAGCTCAGATTACATTTTGAATAATATGCCAAACATAACAAAAGATCATAATCCTAGCAAAATAATTAATTAATACAATCCTTATTAAACAAAATTAAACATCATTTATATACAATAAAATATATCAAAATATTATATTCTAATCCTAATTCATTCTTAATCATAATAACACTAATTTCATTTTTTTAAAAAAAAATCCTATTTTCTTTATTTTTCTGTAATTTTTTTACAACTAATTAATGCTATAGACCTTAATCAGTTTTAATCTTCTATCAACAAAAACTTTAAAAACATATGGAAGCCTATTTTCTTTATTTGTCTGTAATTTGTTTACAACTAATTAATGCTATAGACCTTAATCAGTTTTAATCTTCTATCAACAAAAACTTTAAAAACATAGGGAAGCTCCTCCTCTTCATTCGCATTCTTCCCTTTTACCCATCTCCGCCCAATGTCTATGCTGCCCAACTTTTTTCTTTCTAGATTCTCATGCATTCTCTAAATATATCGTGCCTTCTCCAAAACAAGCAATTCGAAACTCTCTAGCATTTTTATATCGCTAATGGTAAAAAATTTTCAGAATTAAATGCAAGAATTCAAATTTAGATAGTGCAATAAACTCACCTTCCAGCACCAGCAACGACGATCTTCATTTTTGGAAAGTCGATCATTGGCCTTCCTTGTGCCCTCACAGCGCCTAGAAGTCCAGCAATTGCAACTCCAGCTGTTCCCTGTGAGGAGAATCCTATACATGTCAGGCCAAGTGAGAAGTAATTTATGATAAAAGTTACAAATAATTTTCTAATTTTGGATATTGAGTTTAATCCCATACTAATATTTAGGTGACAAGATCTTCCTTATAAGAAAACTGATACTTCAGTAGTGCTTTAGATGAATTCAACAACAATTAACTATTGTAGAGAATTTGTGTTCCCTTTTGAATAAAGTTTCTGATGTACAATTGAGGTGGCCTCTATGGATACTTGTAAATGAGGGAAACAGCCAAGACAATTCTCCAAAAATAACATAAGAGCTCAGATAAACTCACGTAGTTGTATTTTACATCAATGAAAAATAAATTCTTAATACTTCCATGCGTCCCCTATAATTGGGACCATGCACCAAACAGCCCTAAACACATATTGGTATAGATAACTATCACTACACTAAGGTCTGAAGGTCCAAGTTGTGATAATAGCATGAGTCCTTAAAATAGAAGGGATCTATACCTGCACATCATCATTGAACATCCTGTAGGTATTTCTATACCGCTGCAATAACTTAAATGCCCACTTGCTTTGAAAATCTTCAAACTGTGTAAGCATTGAAACTTTTAAAATCCTTCTAATGAAAAAGATGTCAAGACTACTTTCTAACAAAATTTTTATTGCAAAAAATGTGCCCAAGACAGATAACTGTCGTATCCAAGAAGCTACTCGTATTTTCTCCTTAGAATCCCATCATTGCAACAAAAATTAACCTGCACAATAACATGTGGCCAACGAGTAAAGACAGCTTGCATGAATTCATCAATAACAGCAAGATAGTCATCCCCCTCAAGACGGTGTTGTTGCAATCCCAAATCTGCCAGGATAATTTAATCATATTTCAGACTGAAGTCAAATCAATTTGAAAGCTCAAGGAAAATATGATAATTGGCAGAATGCATATGCAACAACTAAAGGTGTCAAATAACAAGGACATCAGCATTAAATTTCTCAAAACTCACCCATTAATTAACAGAGCATCTAAGAAGCACTATGAACATGGAACTCAAAGTGGCAACCCAGGAAATTCTAAAATGTCTAAGCAGTTTTCATTTTAAATGCGCCATGATTTACTACATGAATATCCAATAGATGTAGGAGTAGGACAGACAATGTTACCCATTTTAAGTATTTATGTGATACTCTAGAGTTGAATATTGCAAAGAATTTGTGGAGCTAGGAGAAAAAAACAACAGAGCAGAAGTGTGTATGGGGCCCACACCTACTTTCTCCTGCTCAATCTGTCCTCTCTTCTCTCTCCAAACTCCACAATAACATTACAATCAAGAATATGAGAGGATAAAAACACATACTTCATAGAGGCATACAAATACACACAGACGGAGTATGCAATGTCAAGACCAATCACGAGGAGGCAACTCAAATTTCCCAAATCCTAACTAGTCCTCTATAACCTTTAAATGGATCACCTTCACCCTTGGCAGTGTTTAAATTAGTAGTCATGGTGCATTAAAAAAAAAAATTGGAGTCATAGTATACACAGTTCAACTCCCAACTCCCACTTCCATCAACTGATCGAGAATAGCATAACCTTATTTACGTGAACTCTTAGGAAGTATTTCAATGGCCCCCAAGTCTTTTATCTAAAACTGAGAATGAGGAAAGGTTTAGAGTGATGAAATACTCAAGCCGTCACTCCCACTAGTCATAATATTATCAACATATGCAAGTATTTTGCCAGCACCTATTCATTTATAGAACATTGAAAAATTGCACTTGCTTTTACCCACCCCAAACTTCAAAACTACATCACTGAATCTGTCAAACCAAGCATGAGAAATGCTTCAATCCATATGAGGATTGTAATAGCGATCCATGCTAAGGAAAAAGATATATTAGGAAGAGCAAGCCAGCTAGGAGAGAATAATATCCTAAGATTATCTCCTAATATTATTTAATTATCTTTTATTATTATCATCTTTTGTTATTTAAATTCTAGGATAAGATTCCATTATCTTTGTTAGGATTTCACTATCTTTGCATTTGAATTTTGCATTTAGAGTCAGATTTTGATAGTCCAAATCTTACATTTGAATTTCAGTTAGTATTATATTTGTTATGATTTTCATAGAGTCAGTCCTTCTGTAAACTCTATAAATTGGCCTCAAGCCCCATGAATAAAACATAGTATTTATAGACATTATATTGGTAGGAGATTCTCCTAGGTCCGTGTTAGGTAATAGGTGAAATCCTTGCCTATTAACTAACTCAGATTATCTTCTAAATATCCACTAGCTCATATTAAGAGTACCGTTCTTGCTCTTTACTAACCAGGGGTCTATCATATCTCTTGTCAGTAAGGCTATGTTTGGATGGAGAGAAAAGTGGGGAGAAAGGAGAAGAAAATGAATGTTAGGTTTGAAAACTTCTTCTGAAATTTTCTTTCCCCTTTAACTTTCTCTCCATCCAAACATAAGGTAAAGGAAGGATATTGCCATCAATGGGGATTTTCCACACACTTAATGTGCTAGTCAAGTAATTTGGGAGCAGATATTGGAAATGGAACATGGGACTTGAATAGCTGATGTAAAACAGATTTAGAGAACACACAAACAGACACACTATTTTTACGGATGCAATGATGATTTAGGGAAAAGGGGGGAGAGAGAGAGAGAAGTGAAGGATTATGTAGGGAAGGTGCAGAAACATAGAAGAATTGGAGGGGGAATGAATCAGAGTTTGAGGGGGAGAGGAAACAAATCACATAGGGAGAGAACAGAAGCTGACGGAAGCTCAAATAGCAATAGCAATTTCAATGGATCCAATTCTTCCTCCAAAAATACACAAGGGACACGTATATATAGGTTAAGGTTTCCTACCCATGAAGAAACCATCTTTATTTTCCTATGAAGTAACCTTCGTCCACTTGATGAACTCGGCTCCTAACAAATTAAAATGGAAGCACCAATTTGGGGAGGGAATGGAAGAATTCAGCATAGCACTTCAATCTGCAAATTCTTTCCAATGAACAGGGTAGCATAAAAACACATTGAGAAGAGTGAGCATTCTGTTGGTACTGGTTTGGGAAACTTTTCTATTGAACAAGGTAGTTGTAGAGGTTACCATTGAATAGGGAGACAATATGCTCTACCTCAACAACTTCAGGAAGATTCATAGTATGAACTTGATGCATTTTGAAGAACATGAGGGTAACATGCACTAGAAATTTGCATGAACTTTGAAGACAAGAGTCTTGAATGGAGTCAAGACTTCAAAATGATGGCCAAAGATCATGAGTCATTGAGAAGCCATCAAGTGAGACAACAAAGGTGGGGTGCCCCAATGCATTATCGATAGCCTTCGGAGGCTGCCAACAAGCACTTATTATGACATTCCATTCATGATGAAAGTATTCTAGTCTTTGCTGAAGCTAGCTTATTCCAGTCTACCTACAATTCCAATAACCTTGTGCTTGATTCATTTCATACCGAAAGCATTCAAATAATCATTTACGACGACTTGTTAATTGCTCCTCCCATGCTTCATAAGAGACTTGGAGGAAGCTAGAATCATCAAGCTAGTGAAGATCTTTCGCCTCATATCAAGGACGTGTTACATATATTGATGGCAATTGGCATTTTCATGTTGATTTCGATCAACATATCGGTACTGTCATTGACCCATATACTCATGATGTTGAAGGTCTATGTACTCATGTCGATACTTGGCATCTTCATATTGTAGATAGCTTTCAGACTTAAATGCTAGATATACCAAGGTGGGGTGCCCCTAAAACTCATAACTACAACAAAGTGGCATACCTCTTGAAGATACTTTGAAGAGCCAAGAAGTTTCAAATTTTACCCCAAACGAAGCTTTTAATAGATGATCCTTGCCTCTAGGATACACTAGAGTGGAAATAAACCTCAAAAAAAGAGCTCAAAAATGCAAAAACGAAGTTTAAAGGTTTCTATCAGGCAGCACGCGCAACACCTTCATCGGTGCTTAGGGTGTGACTCCTGCATGCAACAACATCCTCTAGCGTGTTTGTTGTGTGTGTGGTGGCGGACAAAGACGATCTTTGGTGGGTTGGCTGGATTCTTCTGTCTGAACACAATGGTGGAGGTCTTTTGGTGGGATGACGTCAAGAAATGGGCACTTTGGCTTTGGTAGATGCGGACAAAGTATAGGAGCTTTCAGGCGAGTGTTTTTCAATTTTCCAGCAGGTGGAAGCAACCTAGGAGCACAGTAACTCTTGCTCTGATACCAAACTGATGTAAAACAAATTTTGAACACACTGATTTTATGGAGGAAGTGATGATTTACGGAAAGGGGGGAGAGAAGTGAAGGATTGAGGGGGAAGGTGCAGAAACAGAAGAATTAGAGGGGGAATGAATAAGAATTTGAGGGGGAGAAGAAACACAACACATGGGGAGAGAATAGAAGCGGGGGGAGGGGGACTCACATAGCAATAGCAATATCAATTCATCCAATTCTGCCTCCAAAATACACAAGGGACACCTATATATAGGTCAAGGTTTCTATCCATGAAGAAACCTTCTTTACCTTCTAATTGATATGTGAGTTGTAAATAATTGTGCAAAGATATAATTAGGATTATGATTAGAATTAGGGTTTATAATTAGGGATGTAATTAGGGAATGACACGTGGCACACTAAGTCTATGAGGTCACATGTAGGAACAAGTGCAGTGGTGTTACTAATTCAATGAGACCACATGCCAAGAGGTAGGTGTATTAGGATTACTATATATAGAGGTAGTGTGATGCCCATACAAGTAGACTATCTAACTTGGTGAATAATATTGTGTGAATTCTTAGTTTCTCTCCATCTCTCTTCTTCTTCTTCCTTCTCTATTCTTCCGTTCTACAATTCTCTTATTAGTGGTATTAAAGCCACTTGCCTTCTTCTGCAATGGTGGTTACATGTTCTCTACTAATATGGCTCAACCATCCATCCGACGCCCGCTTTCAGGCTATTGAAAAAGAACTTCAAGCACTTCGTCCTTTACCTTTACTATCCTTGGTTCAAGAATTACATTCTTTACTAGAGATGATGCAAAACCTTGCTGTAGAGATGTCCCTCCTTTGCCAGGAAGGCCATTCAACAAGTTATGCTGATGGCATACAGGGCATCGTCCGCTCACGCTAACCTCCAAAAATGGGCTACACGGGTCATTGCGACCTCCGTCCCAAGCCCTTCAAGTTTGCTCAGGATGCGTATCATTCGCGTCATTTCTCCCACTATGAATATCACCAACTCCATCGGGAGGGCAGGGAGTATACGACATTGACCTAATTAATGAAGATGGATTTTCCACAGTTCCAATGTAGTAATATTGACATGCAGATCCACCAATGTGAATGCTACTTCGAGATCGATGAAACCCCTAAACCTTAGAAAGTTTGTTTGGCACCGTGCCTTGGCAGAAGAGGAACAGGGACGTTCGCTTGGTTGGGTAGAGTACAAACAAGCGTTGCAACTGCGCTTTGGGTCACCTTTTGACGCACCCATGGCTGAACTCAAGCGTTTGTATCAATGAGAATCATTGGATGATTATAATGATGCCTTCAATGTCTTACGATGTAAATTGCATCTTTCTGAAGACCTAGATATTCAAGCCTACATGGAAGGTCTTTGTGGAGATTGATGCTTGTGGTACAAGAATAGGGGCGGTTTTAATGCAAGGGGGACAGCTGCTAGCAGTTTTCAGTAAGGCCTTAGCTCCTCGACACCACAGCTTGTCTATTTATGAGGAGTTACATGCTGTAGTGTTAGCTGTTGAACATTGGCAGCATTATTTGGAGGGAAGGAGATTTATCATTCATGCTGATCAGCAAAGCATCAAGTATCTACTTGATCAGAAGCTTAGGACGTCCTTTCAAATGTTTTGGGTTTCAAAACTTATGGGGTACAATTATGAAATTCACTATAAGAAGGGAGCAACTAACAGTGCTGCTGATGCACTTTCACGCAAGCCTAAAATGGAGACTATGCAAATGACTTTATCTACATGTTCAGAAGATATATTACAAGAAATCAAAACCAGCTGGGCTGAAGATTCTGATTTACAAGGGGTGCTGCAGCACTTGCAGCAAGGTCAGCCTAGTATGGGTAAGTATACATGGTCTGAAGGATTACTAAAGTGGAATGGCCGCATTGTAGTGGGGTCTACTCTAGCCATTTGTCACAAGTTACTAGAATGGTTGCATGCTAGTGCTCTAGGAGGCCACTCTGGGATGCATGCAACCAACCAGCGTGTCAAATCACTCTTTTGGTGGAAGAATCTGTTTGAGGAAGTTAAGGATTTTATCTGCCAATGTGACGTGCGCGCGCGTTGCAAGTATGATATAGCAGCATATCTAGGTTTGTTGCAGCCTCTTCCGATTCCTAGTCATGTTTGGGAAAGTGTCACAATGGATTTTATCGAAGGTTTGCCCAAGTCTAACGGCAAGGACACTATCTAGGTCATTGTTGATAGGTCGAGCAAGAATGCTCATTTTATTGCCCTTTCTCATCCTTTCTCTGCTTCAGTGTTAGCACAGCACTTTTTGGATAATGTCTAGATTACATGGGGCTCCTATGGAAGTCATTAGTGACCGAGACTCCCTTTTCTTAAGCTATTTCTGGCATGAATTCCTAAAGGTTCTCAAGGTTGATCAAAAATTGACATCCTCATATCACCCTCAAACGGATGGGCAATCAGAAGTTGTTAATCACTATTTGGAAACATACTTCAGATGCATGTGTTAGAAATTACCAAAGGAGTGGAGTCGTCAGTTACCTCTTGCAGAATGGTGGTACAATACCACCTACCATTCCTCAATAGAGGTGACTGCTCATGAACTGCTATACAGGCAAACACCTCCATTATATGTTCCATATTTGCCTTGTTAAGTAGTTGTGGATACAGTAGACAGAACTTTTATAGCCAGAGAAGCTGCACGTCTGACTGCAAAACACCATCTTCATTGCACGGTAAATATGAAGCAACAGGCAAATTCTCATCCAACAGATAGGAAGGTCCAGGTGGGACAATGGGTCTTCCTAAAACTACAGCCCTACAAACAGATCTCCGCTGCAACAAGGAGTACCTAGAAGTTGGCACCTAGATATTTGGGTCTGTATAGGGTATTAAAGGGATTGGGGCTGTGGCATATCAGTTAGAATTACCTCCTGAAGTTTGCATCCATCACACCTTTCATATTTCCTTGTTGAAGTTATGCCCTGACCTGACTGTTCGTGCAGACATCCTCCAATAAACAGGCCAGAGGTTCCTCAAATTAAGGAACCAGAAAAAACTTTGAATAGAAGAATTGGCAGACGTAAAGGTTGAATTGTAACTGAAGTACTAGTCAAGTGGAAGCAACTTCCTGTTTTGAAGTTACAAACCCTTGAGGACAAGTGTCCTAAAGGGGGGGCATTGATATGTGAGTTGTAAATAATTGTGCAAAGATATAATTAGGGTTATAATTAGAATTAGGGTTTATAATTAGGGATATAATTAGGGAATGACACGTGGCACACTAACCAAGTCTATGAGGTCACATGTAGGAAAGAGTGCAGTGGTGTTACTAATTAAATGAGACCACATGCTAGGAGGTAGGTGTGTTAGGATTAATATACATAGAGGTAGTGTGATGCCTGTGTGAGTAGACTATCTAACTTGGTGAATCATATTGTGTGAATTCTTGATTTCTCTCTATCTCTCTTTTTCTTCTTCCTTCTCTATTCTTCCCTTCTTCTACAATTCTCTTATGACCTTCCTATGAAGTAACCTTAGTCCACTTGCCAAGATAAGATAAAATAATAAAAAATCCACTTGCAACTATAACAGAAAGTAAATAAGGTAAATATAAAAGAAATCTAGAATTCCTTCTATAGTACTTTTTTCCAAAATATTTTAATCTCCATGTTCCATCAATAGCCAATGGCAACCATACTTCCATGTAACAACAATTAGAGGTCTCTAGTACCCCCAATGTAAGTAGTGAAGGCTGACAATCACTACAACTTCACCCTTACCCAATGCATGTACATTGAACAAAAAGAAGAGAAGCAACATAGAAAATAGGGAAATAGTTTATGAGGAAAATTTCAAATACAACTTGCTCTGATACCATGAAAACAACTTTAATTGAGTTGCTTATCAATTATTCCAACATGTAACTTTATTTATATACATCAAACTGGCCTAGATCAAGTAAAAAAACAAAAAAAAAATCTCATAAAAACTAATCCCTCAAACTAAGCTCATCATTACTTGCAAAATATTTAAAATTTACAGTTAGTGAAGATTATTCTATAACAGCTAGACATGGAAATACTTACATAATGGATCTTTGAGTAGCTTCTCATTGTTAGTCCCAACATCAATCATTACGGGAAGTACCTGAGAGAGGAAAAAAATGAAACCTAATCAGATCATTCCATCTGAAAACTCTATTGCAGAGTTAAGCAAAACTTGTTTTAATTAATAAATGAGCTGTCAATCAATAACTGAGCAGAGATGTAATGCTTTCAACAGAACAAAGCATGCCCAAAAAACAGTAAGTGTAAAGGTGGAAAATGTAATCAGCAAAGTATAAATGCAGTTAGCCACAGTATTTATCAAATCACAACAACTTTGTAACAATTTCGTTTTAGTGTTGAACCATCTGGTATCTAATACTTCCAACTAATCAAATTCAAGCCAAGTCAGGCCCTAAATTATTAACAAAAATTTAATAAAGCAAGTCAGCAATCAAATAAAGGATTTTAATTCTTAGGAAAAAAACCGAAACCACGAATGCTGGCATACCCTTTGAGGGTTTATTCCAGCAGCAGCAACATACAAATCCAGCTTTCCAATCGCAATGCCAATTCCTTGAACTCCAAGATCACCAAGACCAAGAATTCTGCTGCCATCTGTAACAACAATCATATCAACCTGGGGAAAAAACACAGAGATTCAGTTTTTAGGATCATCAAATATAATATCATGACATTAAGAGATGGATCAAAGTTTAGAAATGTACCAAATGAAGAATAAACATCAAGCAAAACATACAAATATAAACAACACAGCATAATGTGCTCATGGCATAGAAAAAATCTAGGCAAAAAACCAATTCGTAAACAGATGGAAGAGAAATGCAAAGGCAGAGGTTAAAACAACTCCTAAAACAACACAAAAACCTATCACAAGATTATGAAAAATCATTTAGCCTATCAGAGCTGCAATCCCTCAGTGAATTCATTTCATAAATGAAGCCAAGGAAGAAATCTCCTAGTGATCTAACATTTCTTCCAACCCTAAGCAACCCAGCCCTGCCATTTAAAAAAGAAGATAATTCTCCAAGTATGCTAGAAGGAAGGGAAAAACTAAACAATGCAATATATCAAAGTGAGACCACAACCACATTCTTACATGACTACCAAACATTATGACTTTAAGGTAGAGAATTAGGTAAAAAACGGAAAACCAATGACATTTTTAATAGCAATGCAAAAGTCCTAGTAAAAGAAATATAAATTATTAATGAAACAGTAACATTAACCAGCAAGTACCTGATCAGCTGGCCAGTTATAAACCATTGACATCATTTCTCCACGATCTTCAGCACTAAAATACATTCCTCTTGGCCTTCTAAATAAACCACTGTAGTTTTGACATACAAGACCTACAGTTGGAGTATACACTACAGGGGCATATTCCTCAATGTTTGCAATCAATACCTGTCATTCAAGTGTGTATCATTAAAGATAAAATAATGATCATTATGGTTTCTTTGTCCTTAGGTTGTACAAGAAGATATCTAATCAATTATAAATTGCAGTAAGCAAGGCAAATTCCTGCTTTCTTATGAATAAATCATAGAAAATATGGTACAGACTATACAACGAAATTCACATGGTGGGGCATAGAGTTCCTATTCATTATAGATGATGGGACTTCCATCCACCAAATGTCTAGGGCATTGATCCCAGGGTCAGCTCTAGGAACCATAAGTTGAAATCTTTTACCCATTTTCCCATTGGAGTTTCATTTCGTGTATTTTTATGTTGTTCATTACTTATTATAATTGCCCAATAATGGCACGGTTCAAATTGCCCAGTGCCCACCCAGGGCAAAACAGCAATATTTATAATAATTAATTGTATATTAACGTATTGTAGATTTTACACCCCAATATACACCATGTTATTAGTTAGTTGCTTCCTAGGAACTGAGATAGGAAATTCAAAACAAGGTATCTACTCCAGAAAAAACAAGTGACTGTTATATAAAATAAACAATGCCAGTCAACATGCAACCCAACTGATACAGCCACTGATCCCAATTGTGAAGCAGATGATGTTGTTGACGGAAAGATATACTTATGATTGGAGGGAAAACTTATCTAGTTCACTCATAAGGGACATGGCTTATGCAATGTGTCATATTAGTTCATGCACAATCCCAATCAAGCACACTTACAAGACTGCGCATCCTATAATATTTGAAGGCCACTCTGAGAAATGGAATATTACTTAAAAGGATCACAGAATCATCTCTAGAGGCCAATAAAAATGGACTGTGTATGCTCTAGTTGAACAGAGTTCCACAGCAAGCTATTGCACTTATCCAAAGCAATTAAAAAATGTGGAGTAAGAAAAAAATGTATTGGAATTTGCAAATTTAAATTTATGGCATTTAGGATTTGTGAATTACTATGGTTGAACCGTTGAATATCATCTTGGAAGACCTGATAGTGAAAGTGGGAGAATCAGTGAGGCTATGATAATATATAGAAACCCAATACAATATGATAAAATCAAAGCAAAGTGAAGTTGACAAGAGTTTCAAAAGGGAAATGTGGAAAGTGTTCTAATTTTCACTGCTTATGTATCAACATTTGGCAAGCTAATTAATGTACTTAGTAAAGATTTCATCATTCTAAGACATAACTCCAAGCTGAAGATACAAAAAATCTACATAACAACTTGAGCGGCAATGTTGAAAATGCTATAATTATGTCATTATAAGGGTGTCAGATTTGGAAAATATTAAGGAAAAAAGTAATATGATTAAGGGAACGTCAAATCTCCTTATTATGTTGCATTTATTAGAATAGGTCAGCTGCGCAATATCAGGAACAATCCTATAATTGATTGGCTGTCAGTTATGGTGTGTACAATTAATTACCTAGGCTTCCCTGCAATATACAAGGTGGGAATTCACTTCAGTTTCTTCATCAAATCATAAGAGTTGATGAAAATCTTTTGCAACATACTATCACAATAGTCTGTACCTAGTGTGAACATCATTTAGTTAATTCATCGACTAAATCTAATGTATGTCTTTGGGTCAAATATATTTATAATTAGCTTGAAGCATATATATTTATATGCTCCAACTAGAGAAGTGTCAGAGAAATGATTCTGACTTGCATTCGATTTAATTAATCTGCTAGTTCCAGCTAATGATTATTTTATTTATCTCATTCTTTTGTTTTCCTGGAGGTGTCAAAAGTTATCTTAGATAGACAAGATAGCTTAATTGTTAAACCCCATTATTTTCAATAACATGAAGAGAGCATACAGCAGCTAAAGCATATTTCTCCCTTTGAAACCTGAATGCTACATCATGTGGTTATTTTTCAGTAGCTATTAATGAACAACTTCTCTTATCTCCTCACTTAATAATAGAATTGTAGACTTATATGTTGTAACCCCAGTTCTCACGTCATTGAGTAACCAAAGGCATACATAAACAAGAACAGCAATAGTTGAGTTCTTTCTTTTTCATCATCAAAGGGAAAATATAGTGAACTGACCTGGTAATACATAGTCTCATTTCTGTCATGCAAGCGATTGAGTATCCGCCACTTGGCCAAAGCATTTGGATCAGAAGGTCCATCTCTTGCTTGCACTTCAAACCTCTTTAAATCAACCACTGTTTACCAAAAAATATACTAATAGATAAAGTAAAAAATAGGGACAGTAACACACCCAGTTTATAATTCGAGGGGGAAAAACACACACCCAGTTTATAAAGCAATCAAAAACAAAATTGTCATTCTTATCACGTACAGACCAACTAGCTAGAACTGCTTGTCATTTGTGCTGTAGTTTAATGTCAACAACTTTTCAGTATTGTGCACAGATATGTTCAATAGATAATTAAAAGAAACAATAGAACCGAGATGTCCTCAACTTGAAAGTTTCACATAACAAATGCCTTTCGTTCTCAACAGACTTACCAAAAACTACCTTTAAGTCTGTCCCTTGTTCTGCTCTCTTTTCATGTACAACTAAAGCCCAATAGAGAACTTACCATCAAGGCCAACACATCCATATATAGAAGAATACAAAGAAATGCTTTCATAGAGTGGAGGGAAAATTGCCAATGTCCAGCTATCTATTTACTTTTTAGTAAATAGTAATGAAAAACTAAGAGGAGAATACCGCTATATACAAAAAGATTAGACTTAATAAACATAGGTAAAGAGAAAATGGATAGAAAACTCTAATGGGGAAAGCTCTCCAGTTCCTATGAGTATCAGATAAAACATTATCAAAAAACCATTGGTTGAAATAAACGTATCTAAAAATTATAGCCCAGGGAATGTCTAGAATCTTCTACTAACATTCAGATCCATCACACACCAGACCACAAAGAACAAATCACATATCTCCAGACATGTTTTGCTACCTTTAACTGCCAAACTCTTTAAAAGGAACCATGCCCCTCCAATGAGTAGAGATAGCTACCAACCAATGCAAAAATAAACAACTATTGGCATCCAAAGTTTTCTAACTCCGTGCACAGATATCAGGAGACAAATCATCATTATCTTCTGCCATATACTTCCAGACTCATTCTCTCAAGTAGGTTAAACAAAACAAATTTTAAACCCCAGAACAAGCCTATGTTAGAATGCCTTAGGTCCCAAGTTTTGACTGCAGATTAACTCTATCGTCAGCTCACCCAAAGACCACCAACAAATATTAATACAATTTGAACAAGAAAGGGAAAAGATATATAAATACATACTGAAGCGCTCAATCTGTAGTTCAGTAGACATGACATTTGGAGGAAGCAATCCTCGAAGATCAAGGCGATCCCGTTCTGTCATGGTAAAAGCTGTTCCCTAATATTAAAACACCAAATGAAATTTATTATGTATTTAAATTTGAGATGAGCAAATGTAAAATTCAAAAGTATTTAAATTTTTAAAAAAATGTTTTCTTAACAAAAATAAAGTTGGTAAATGGAATATGCTCTTCATGAAAAAGCTCAATTTCCTCATTCAACATAAGCACATGTGAATAGGTGGATAATTTATTTGGTTCATAAACTCAATGAAGTAAGACAAGGCACAACGATCATAGTGAACAAAAAAGGATTTGCAGCAAATTTCAAGTGCGTTTTCTAACATGATGGAAGTGCTCAGGTGAAAACAGGGATCACTTATGTGTAGATTGTAGATTCTACAGAAGCATTAGGAGTTAGGACTACTATATGGAAATTAGGGAGCATGGAAGTTCCAGAAGCCAGGTTAGAGATTTTATTGAATGAGCAAATCTTCAAGATAAAGTCAAATAAAATAAAATAAGAAAATCGAAAGGAAGCTAGCATGTGAAGAATAAGTAATGAATTAATAGGCTTGATTGTGCTCAGAAGGAAGTTGCCCAGCTGTTCGACTGTCGGTTGTTACCCCAGATTTGTAGAGTTGGGAGATTTACAAAATGTAAACAGAGGGAAGGTTCTGCGGAAGGGTCATTGGAGAATTTAGAGTAATCGAAGCAGCAGGAGTCTTTCTTCTCTCTTGAATAATGAACTTTGAAAGCTACGCTGGTAAGAGTGCATATGACCTATATATCAATAAAATAGTAGGTACTGCACAATTGCACATTATACTATATTGTGATACTATGGAGAAGTTACATTTTGCACTCACGAGATAAATTATGAAGCATCAAATATAAAATGCATGTAATCAGACAGCAATTCCCCAGCAAGTACAACAATCGAAACCGTTGAAACTACCATAAAACTAAAACCTCTATAAACAAAATCAACAAAGTAGCTAACAGAAGATAAGAAAAAGACAAAAGTCGGCATCTCAAAAAAGTTTACTTTACTGTTTAAATTAACAGAAATGCACAAACAGTAACCCAGCAGCCAGTGCAATGCGATCTTCAAATAATGCATACAAATACCAGATACTCAACACAAAGGGAGAAAGGGAAAAAACTAATTAACGATTCAAAGAAAAAGAACAATGATGAGATATACTTTATTGAACCATGGGTCGTGGAGAATATCAAGGCTGTGCTTGTGGACTATGGTAGGACGATTGCCTTCTTTTGTGTAAGGTCTGGTGATGAACAGCGAGGGAGCAGCACTGGTTGCTTGCCGTTGGTATCATTTGAGTAGAGAGGAAGAGAGCCTGATCTTGTTGGAGAAGAAGTTCGCCATTGCCGAGTGGAAAGAGGAAGCTTGCTCTAGTGGAGGAGCATGTGGTAGAGAAGAGAAGACTCAGTCCAATTGAAGCAGCGTATTAAATGCTGAGAATTGAGAAAGCAACAAGGAATTGAAAGGGATTGGTTTCACGAATCATGATCGAAAGTAGAAACATGAGCAGAGAAACCTACGTCGCCCGAAATTTACGGCCGTTTATTTTCATTTGTGGCCTGGGCCTGGTTTTTTGTCAACGGATTCTGCAAAACAAACGAATTTCCATTTATTCTCAAGCAATGAGAAAGCCACACGAAAAGGGAACAAGGCTTTTCCCTTTCATGGATTTTTTTTTGGAATCTTCTATGGAGTTTAAGGCTGTGTTTTGAATTGGGAGAAAAGTGAAAAGAAAAGGGAAAAAATGAATACTTAAATTTAAAATTTTTTATAAATAATAAAAAATGTATTATTTTTAAAACTTTTTTACTTTTCTAATTTTCTTTCCAAGGTAAATATTAATATTTATAATTTCTTATGACAGTTCACATATTATGATATAAGGAAACAAATATATTCTATTACAAGAATTAATGTTTTGTTAGTCCCTATATATGATCAACTTACATATAGTCTCTCTAATCCTAAATGTAGGAGTTAGACACTGATTTATAAAAATTAAATAAATTAGTTAAATAAGTTATTTGTTTAAAAAATATGTAGTGATGAGATATGAATTAATAATTTAGTAGGATTTTTGATATTTCATTCATTTATTATTGGTATATATGGAATATTTAGTTTTAAGGTTTGATTTAAGTTCCATCATTAGGCATTGATTGTTATTTGTAATTAATTTAGAATGCTAAAATACTGCGGCATCATTTCCCCTTTATCATACCTGCTTTACACATTTATAGAATAATCTGCGAGCAATTCATAGAGTTAGGTTTATTCCTATAAATACCACATCAACTCAGTTTGTATACCTTGTTATATGAACGAGTACAAAGACCCCGTGCGTTGCACAGTGAAATCTTTAAAAAGAGTCCACATGCATCCGTATCATTCCTACATTGATGTTGTCTCTCCATTGCGGAAGTTAGAAACAATTTTTTTTTTCAAAAGGTTTGCACTAAATTGTCGTGGCAGGAGACCACTTTTCATTTAATGTTTCA
>JBAGKO010000003.1:11732389-11749626 GCA_037177275.1 Acacia concinna | reverse complement strand
AAAGTGTGCAGTTAGCATGTAAAATACCCCTGAAAACCATGTAAATATTGTGCTAGATCACTTATATACAAAGCTTATGTATTTAAAAGAGGGAGGGAACCAATATCATAATTATAGTTCATTCTAATTCTTGATTCTATGCTAATTAAAATGATTCTCTAATCCCTAATTCTATGCACATTCCTAATATTACATAATTACATAATGTTTCTTTTCTAACATATTTCTAGCAAAGATGAAGTTGGAATATAAAGAGAATGTGAAGATTATATTGTTGTGTGGATTATTTTAAGAGTTTGTTGCATTAAAACTATTAGTTTCTAGTATTGATAAAGTGGGTAAATATTGTTGTCTTAGTAAATTTTAAGTGTTTTTTTGAATTGCTTGATACCAAAGTAGTCATTTGATAAATTTTAAGTGATTTTAAGTGTTTGTAGTTTGTTTTGTATATGCTATAGATAATAGAGAATAAGGAATAGATGTATGCAAATCGTTTAATGAAGGAGTACTAGGATGGGGTTGGGGAATTCATACGGTTAGCGTGCTGTAATTATGTTGACGATCGTGGCTTCATTATTTGTCCTTGCGTCAAGTGTGGTGTTGTGAGGCATGTTCATCCAGACACATGTGAGGAGCACTTAGTGGCCAATGGATTTGATTAGAGTTATACGTGTTGGACAAAACATGGTGAGGAGGTAGTGGAACACACTAATAGTCGGCTAACTTCAAAAGTAGGTGTGACACACTAATCTTGACTAAGAGTGAGAAGGCACCTAACTTGGAAAGGTGTGATTCAACTAACCCCTTAGATGACGTTGACCATCTTCAAGATTTGGTAGATGCAATTGAACGAGAGTTCAACGAGAACCCTGAAAAGTTTAAGAGGATGAAGAACAATGCATAGAAGCTTTTATATGATAATTGCACTAAGTTCACATTGTTATATGTAATGTTGAACTTGTATAACTGGAAAGCAAGATATGGGTTGAGTGAAGCGAATTTGACAGATCTACTAGCCCTTTTGAGAAGAAAGTTGCCATAGAGAAACGACATGTCAATAAAGACTTAAGATGCAAAACAAGTGATGTGCACCATCGGCTTGAGTTATGATAGTATACACACTTGCCCCAATGATTGTATTATATTCTATAAAGAGTACAAATCGTTAACTGAGTGTCCTTTGTGCTCAACATCAACTACCAAGCAAATAGAAAGAATCCAATGAAAGCATTATGGTATTTATCAATTATACCTAGATTTAGATGCATGTACAACAATGCAATTGATGCAAAAATTTGTGTTGGCATTTAGAGGAAACGATTAAAGACGGCATGCTTCAGCATCCTGGTGACTCTGTAGAATGGAAAAGGTTTGACCTTCAGCATCCTGAATTTACTAAAGAACCAAGAAACCTCCGCCTAGCATTAGCTACTGACAAAATGAACCCATTTGTGATGTAGAGCAATACCCATAGTACATGGCATGTGATATTGTTTATCTATAACCTACCTCCATGGCTAGTGATGAAATGGAAATACATTATGTTATCAATTCTAATCTTAGGGCTGAGGCAACCGGGCTATGACATAGATGTATATCTAACACTACTAATTGAAGACTTGAGAGAGTTGTGGGATAAAGGGGAGGAACAAGAAAGTATCATTCAATTTGAAGGCTATGTTATTTGGAACAATCAATGGTTTTCCAGCGTATGTGAATTTTTCAGGATATAGCATTAAAGGTCAATTTGGATGCTCGATTTGTGAAGAAGGTACACAGTTGATCAAGCTGAAGCATGGTATGACATAATGGGACACCACATGTGGTTGCAAAAGGGCCATCTATATCGACATATGTGAAAATACTTTAATGGAGAAAGAGAAAAGAGGATGGCACCTATACCTCTCACTGGTTAGGGTGTTCTTGCAAAAACAGAACATGTACAATGTAAATTTGGCAAGCCATTCAAAAAACATGTTGAGACATTTGGGTGGAAGAAGAGGTCTATTTTCTTTGATATTCCATATTGAGTTCCCTAAATGTTAGACATTTTCTTGATGCCATGCACATTGAGAAAAATGTTTGAGAGTCTTTGTGTAGCAGGGTGATTGACCCCAAAAAGCTGTCAAGGCTACAAACCCATATCGTGATGCGTTGTGTGAGCTAGAGATTTTTTCCCTCCAACTTTCTTTAACATAATGGTTCACCTAATTGTTCATTTAGTTAGGGAGGTGCAACTATGTGGCCCAGTATACATGAGATGGATGTGCCTGGTAGAGCGCAAGATGAAATACCTTAAAGGGTATATTAAAAACCGAAGTTGGCTAGAGGGTTGCATTGTTGAACAGTACATTTTAAAGAGGCAGTTGAGTATTGTACTTATTAATCATGCATGTGACATCAACATTCTGATGGCTCAACATGATGGACGGACTTTTGGACAAGGGCTTATGGGAAATCAAGTTATCCCTATCTCGAACGAACAATGGGAGCAAGCACACCTTTATGTACTTCACAACTCAGAAGAGATTGAGGAGTACGTATGTATTCATATGGATGAGCTTATGAGGGAAAACCTTAACAAAGCACCTAGTTGGTATGTCAAAGAACACAATAAAAAATTGACATCATGGTTGAGGCAACATGTGGATGACTTGTACAATGATAATGCTAATTTAATGCTAGAGAAAGTAAAGTTCTTGTCACGTACTCTAAGTAAACATGTGCATACTTTCTCTAGCTATGTCATAAATGAAAACACATTCTACACTAGAGAGCAATATGCTAGAAGCAAAATGCAAAATATGGGGTCACTATTCTTGCTAGCACAATGCATTTATCAAGTTGGACTACGTATGCCAATACGTCATACTTTGGCATGGTTGAACACATTTGGGAATTAGACTATGTAAGACTTCATCTTTCAGTCTATGGGTGCATGTTGGTTGACAATAAAACTTCTTTAAAAGCGGATGAGTTAAGGTTGATACAATTAAACTTGAACAAGATCGAATATACACAAGAGCCTTTCATTGCAGTTCAAGGTAAACAAGTATTCTATTAGACCCTACGAATAAAGGCTAGTCAATTCTTAGACTGTCCAACAAAATGAATGAAAATGTAGGAGGTGATGAATTCAGTGAAGGTGATCCTTTCCAAGGGTCATCATCTCTTAAAACACAAATCAATGAGGATAATACTTTGTACATTAGCCATGATCATAATGAAGGAATTTAGATATCAAAGAGGGGGAACTTGGTTCTCAAATTTGTTAAGAAAGCAACTGTAACTAAAATGAGCATCACCATTAAGTCAAGGAAAAAAAACGGGACACTTGATCTATGTATATAATATGTATTTTATTCATTCATATTTCTTTTCTAGTGATGATGTATTACTATATATATACACGAAATCAATGCAATGATATATATATATATAATAATGATCATATATATAATTAGCTTACGGTAATATATATGTACATATATTTGTTTATGATGATTATCGATATAATTGATGGATGCTTATTTGAGCTAAAATTGAATCTGCTAGCTATATGTTATATACACCTACTTGATATTGTTTCTATTTTATTGCATATGAACACAGGGGGCTAATTGAAATTGCCTCTTTGGTGTATAAAATTTTGATAAAAATATATTATGGTTGTTGAAAAAACTGTCATAAATGATGGAATTCTGGCAATAATTTACGATAGTGGTTTCATTAATAGCCGTCATATATAAGATAAAATATATGGTAAATAAATGTAAAAACCGTTATATATCTGGACAAATATATAGTGGTTGTTCAACCTCCATATAATCATATATGGTGTTAAAATAAATTACAGTTGAAATTTTGACAAGAATATATGGCAGTTGTTAAAAAAAAGTTAAAAAACTATCATATATAATGGAATTATGGCAACAATGTATGATGGTGGTTTCATTAAAAATCGTCATATATAAGATAGAATATATGGCGGGTAAATGTAACAACCGTTATATATCCGGACAAATATATGGCGGTTCTTCAACTGTCATATAAACATTTATGGAGTTAAAATATATGCCGCTATATATGAAAAAAACAATCATCATATACAAACAATTATGTAGTAGTGAAAATCCCAAATCCTAGCACACTTTTCTCCCAAAACATGTTTCCTAGTCACTCTTTGTGTTTTTAGATCAAAAATAGCATCCAAGAATGAAAGAAAATAAGGTTACCTAGGTCATTTATTATCTAAAGGCGAAATTGTTCATTCTTGGTCCGTTAGGATGCTATGAAACTCCTACTGTTGTGTTGTGGCACCCAGGAGTTTATTTATTTTCTGTGCATAGAGTATCATGCACTCTACCAAGATGTCGTGGCTCCAGAAGCACTAAATCATTTTTGCAAACAGTGTCGTTGCACTTAACGGACGTGTCATGGCATCCGCAAATCTTTTCAACTTGGCTTCCACATGCATTTATCAGCTCCTTTCTTCCTTGATTACAATAGTCATGCTTTCCTATAAAAACAAACACTTGCGAGAGTAAAAACTTGCTTGCTTCAATTTCTAATTGTTTTATGTCATTTTTTAGTAATATTAATGTTATGCTCATTTGATGCTTTGGGTCAATAAACTAATGAAAACCGTAACCTTCCAATTTCGCATTGATGACTTCCCAAATAAACTCGAACATACTTTAAATATATTAAAAATGGAGAGTCATCACTAATTGATGTGAGACTTCACACTCAGCTCTACCCCTATGGGCCGAATGTCATCACTAGCACATTGATTCACATCAAATCAAGTCTAGCTCTAATATCGTTGCACTTGTGTTATCCTCCATTTGTTCTGCACCTACCATTTCTCATGACTGGCTTCTTTCCTGGATAGAACTTTCGGAGCAACAAGGCAATGCAAGAGCAAGCAATCACTAGTCCTATGAGTGACACAGAGACTCTAAAAGAAGGAACATGTCCAGCATAATGAAAACCTTGTCAAGCCATTTTTCAACCTCGATGGCACGTGTTTGCTAAGACAAATACTGACTCCAAGAGTTGGAATGTAGAAGAGGAATGCCAAGAGATTGAGGATCTCCATCACAGTGTTACTCAAGTGAAACAATTGCGAGGATTTTCATAGAGAAGGCACAAATTACAGAACATAAAATTGTGAGAGGGTATGAGCTTGATGAAAAAAAGAAAAAACAGATCAAGAGGAGGAGGAGGAGGAGGAAAGGAAGGAGATTTGATGGCAGGTGATGCATCTTAATTTGTCTTTTTTGTATAATTTTTTCAATATATTTTAGGGGCTAACAGTGGCTAAATAGTGTTAAAAGATTATGTGTAAAAATAATCCATATACATGACCTAAGGTACTTGACCAAAATTTAGTCCAAATTTAAATTCTAATGATGCCAGATATCAATAGTTGTACTTTATGCTAGAATCTTGAAAGATTATTGTGGAGATTGGCACCCACCATTGATATAAGTATAGTTATGAGGCATTAACATGCTTTTCTTTTTCTATATTGATATTGATTTATAATTAACAAGTAATAAACGCTTATTTTTTGTTAAATCTTTAAATTTAAACATCTTGAATGTAGTGAATTATAAATTCAACATTTGTTTAATTTAATACTAATATTATAACATAATGTAATATAGTACACTTGTGTGTATACAGATTATAAACTTAATTATTTTTATTTAAAATATAAAAATAAGATTTAAAAAGAATTTCCTTTGTCATAAAATTTATATTAAAAACATTTTTATAACAATAAAAATTATAATATCAATAGAAATATAAACATATTATACTTATGATTATAATTATAGTGTAACATATGTAAATTTTCAATAATAGATAATAAATACATAAAAATAAAAATATAATATAAAAAAATTTACCAAAATTTTTTTAATAAAAATTAGTAATTATCAATAAATATTTACATGAAATAAGAAAATTAAATAGAAATATTTAATAATATATAAATTTATAGATATGTGTGTATTTTAATATAAAAATAATATATTGGCAAAAAATGTATAATATAAAAAGGGTTAAGGAACAATTTTATTTTAAAAGTTTTCACCAAAATGCAATTTTGCCTTGAAAGTTTTTTTATAGGCGATTTTGCCTAAAGGTTTCCAAAAGAAGCAATTTCTCCCTTGCTAGTATTATTGTTAATTTTGGCATTTTACCTGTAATCCACATTATTTTTGTTAAGGTATAAATTTACCACTGAAGTTTTAAATTTAATGTTGGAAAAAAAAAATGCAGATGACACAGACTATCTGGGCAAATTTGTATATTAATGAAAATAATGGAAATGACATGTAAATTGTCAATTCAGCATATTTAGTTAACTAACAATTAAAATTAACAGAGATAATAGTAATAACAAAATTGCCCTCTTCAAAGAACTTTCAAGGTAAAATAGTTCCTTGGTGAAAACTTTCAAAATAAAATTCACCCTTAACACTTATAAATATATATTTATATTTGTGTTTGTGATAGGAATTATACACACACGTTGTTTGCATTTGAATTTCACTGGTTAAAAAAAAAAGCATTTGAATTTCGTACGTGAGTAATGGCTTTTACTTCATCTACTTAACAGGTTCGAGCCACAGCTTGGCCATACAATGCAATCAATTTATGAAATGTTGATAAAGTTGGTGTGACTGCCAACGGTAATACATGTTGTTTTAAAATTATAAAATAAGAAATTAAAAACTTGAAATTGGCTCACTAATTACTAGGAATGTTTACAGTATAAAAGAGATCGGCAAAAAACTGGGACTGGCCGTCTCGCATACCATCCCAAAAATTGACACAGGACAATAATTTTTGTCATGTGTCCCATCCTGCTTTTAATCCTGTCACAATTAAAATAGAAAGGAATGGGATGAGAAGTCCCATTTATTTTCTTTAGAAGGACCTGGACTTACTGAAGGGTTTTTCCCTTCTTTTCTAGACCTATAAAATAAAGTATTAATTCAATAATATATATATATCAAAAAAATATAAGCATGCTGGGATAAAACAACATATGGGACAAGACAAAGTCTATCCTACATCTCATCGTGTTCTGGAAGTAATTTTATCATGTCACGTGCTTGTTTGAAATAATTTATTTAGGATAATAAGATCTTATTTGCAGAGTATAAAATAAATATGTGGGAGGGATCTTTCTCATATTTTATATATAAGATTTTATTTGACTAAAATAAATTATTACAAACAAACTTTCAATATTGTCATGTCCACTTCTAAAATGACTAGGAATAAAACGAGATAATTGAGAAGGGACAAAAATGAACACCCCTATTAATTACATTTCCCTTGTTGGGTTGGAATAAGATATTCTCAAAATTAGAGATCAAATTTAAATTTTAAAATTCTTCTTAAATTATTCTCTGATAATTAATTGCTTTTTTTTTTTGAGTGAAGAACATATAATATAATAATAAGAAGGGAGAATGACAGTAAGGAAATTTAAAAACGTTAGAAAAGGACCATTATCGTTATAATTAATTATTTGATCCAAAACTAATGAGTGTGGGAACTAAAGTGCCCAAATGAATTTGAAATAAGTGTATGTATTAGCTAGAGGTTCTTGTCACTTAAATATTAAATAATTCAATCATAAATTAAATGAGTGTTAGAAAAACGCATGATCAGGCGAAATACAAGTTCGCTAATGGTTATGCACTTTTTTTTTTTAAATAATTGTATTTTCAATTTTAAAATATTAGAATTAGTCATGTCCTCTTCTATTGTATCATGGAAGTTTGCTTTTGTCTAAACTCTACATACTCTTTCTTTTGATTAATTGACCAATCTAATTTTTAAAACCATTAAAGTGCAAAGAAGACAAAATATCAAACCATGCAAATATCATTCATATGTCATAAATAATATTAGTTAACCCGTCATATTATCCATATAATTGTTAAATGAATTTATTTATGCATAACACCACAAACGCTAAAAACGTTATAATTTCATATACCAATTAGAAGAAAACAAAGGCAATAAACACCTTGTGTATCATGCCTTGTATAAAGAGGAAATTTCATTTAAGACATTTGAATTATCAAAATTATAATTTAAGTTGCTAAACTTAATAAATTATATATCAAGTTATACCTTTTAATTAGAAATTTAAATTTTCGGTCAAATTAACTCCATATCCCTCAATTATCAAAATAAAAAACTTGAAAAAATAACTCTCTTAATTACTTTATCAATTAGTTCTTTAAAAAGCATAATAGACTCATTTATTCTTATTCTCATACCACTTTCAAAAAAATTAACAATACACAATATTCTTTTTATATATAATATTAAGTTATATAAAAAAATTTGTTAAAATAAATTGGAATATATTATGACAGTTGATTAATATTATAATACATAAGAATTCACCTTTTTTAGTTATATATACTCTTAAGATGAAAAATTACATATACTCATACTTTCAAAGAATTAATTGATAATAACTTTCAATAAAATTAAAGGATATATATATAATTTAGCTGAAATTTTAAATCTCTAAGACACATAATTTAATATATAATTTATTAAATTTAATAACTTAAATTAAAATATTAATAATTTAAATGTCTTATATAAATCACCTATCATGCACCGGCTATTATACGGAACTGAATCTGATGCATATCTATAAAAATATATTTTAATTATATATGTGTCCCATCCTAAGAATTTGTTAGATTTTCAACCTTCTAAATTTAATATTTGTTTAAGCATAAATTTATATATATATATATATTTTGATATAACAAACTACAAATTACAGTTATTAAGTAACTGATTGGTCTGACGTCGATTGGGACGTGTCAACAGCTTACTTTAGATCATAAAAGCATTTTTTATTGAGTGGGAAATCGGAATAAGACCAAGAACAGGAACGATTTCTAGAAAATTGGACGGATTTTGGGTTGATGGAAAGAAACTAGAAAAAAATATTGACCTTTTCAAAAAGCCCGACATATTTCTAGAGCGTTCTAACTATATGGTGTTATTTTGTTGACTATTAAACTTATTGTGAATTTATTTGTTGCATTTGTATATATAGAATTATATGTATGCATTTATTTTTATTAATATTTTATTTAATTATTACATAACCAATTCTGACGTGAATATTTATATAACTACTTGAACTACAAAGGCAAAGACTCAATTAGCCTTTTAGGTTTGGCGTTTAGTCTTGCTTTTCAAACATTGACAAATTTATTTAACTATTGCATTATAAAAATTAATATTATGCTTTTTTAAAGAAAAAACCAACTAAACTATGTAAATCAAGTATCTGGAAAGGCTTAACTAAAAATTAATGTGCAAATCCAAATCACTCATTTAGGAACAAATATAATCCTTCCTTACAAAAAATTATAGTATTTATTATATATTGATGATTTTCATTGAACCTAAATAAATTAGTACATGTATACATAACTTTATGCTTTTTGGCCAACACATATATGTACATAATTTATAGCTATATTTATTGGTCTTTCGTGAATTACAAAAGGAACGCAAAATGGTAGGTGTATGAATTTAATACCCCCAACAAGCCTAAATCGTCCCTTTTTATTCTTGTCCATAAGTTGTTGTGTGGACGTGGCATTTCCCACTTGACTATGCAACTTAAAATCATTAATGCTAAAGATGAACGTCCAAACACGGCGTTACAGTCAACCCTATGATACCGTATATGTGTCATTTGTTCTTTAACACATTCAAGTTTATGTGGCGTACATATTCCACATAAAACCACACATTCCTAGATGACCAAAGATTATATACAACAAATCAACGATTATTGGATTCGAGTTTTTTTTGTTGACTTTTTTGTCCTCCGGAAATATTGGATTTGAGAAATATGGATCTTAGTCTTTTGATTTTATCTCAAATTCAAAGATCATAATATAAATAATTAAACAAAATTATGTTAGAACTATGGTATTAAATTCAATCCGAGTCAGATGTAAAAAAAAAAAGTATTCAATCTGAGTCGTCCGGTTAAACCAATAAAATAGCAAACCAGTTTCATAACGACATAACCAGTTGAGGCAAAAGTTTTAAACAAGATCCATCTCTATGAAAAATAAAAATTTTGACAGTTGAATTTAAAGAAATTGAAGAAATAGAGTTATAAAATTTTAATATAGAGAAAATGTAACATAAACAGTATGAAAAAATAATTTAAAACTTTTAACCTCACTTTTTTAATTTTTTTTTAAATTCAACTTATAAAAATTTTTTTTCCCCTTCTCTCTAAATCTCTCGTACTAAATAAGCCCTAAAAGTAGTAAACTATGGTTTAAGTTACTTGTTTTTGTTTTTACATAATTTTCTTTTGATAGTATAGATTGCAGTTATCCAATAAAAAAGATGTTGTTTTAAGTCAAGAAATGTTAAATTTGTATTTTAATAACTTCGTTTTATTAGATTATATATGGTTTATACATAACGATAACAATTATTTGTCGACTACTAATACCTTTTTTATTTAAATTTACTCTTGTTACGGTTATATATAAAAAATTATATTTAAAGTATATTTTTATTATTTTAATCATAATTGAGTTAACTCCACAGATGAACTAATAACTTTAGAACCATTGTTTCCATTTATTTCAATAAACAAACCAGTTTCTTCACAACTTACTTTAAACGACCATCTAACTTATCTTACGTCTAATGGACTATGGAAGCATAATTTGCTTAAAGATTTTCATATAAACAATAGAAGAAAACCAATATATTACCAAAAAAATATTTGTTGAGGTGATAAGCCGACTTTTACCTTTGTAAGGATGATAACACAAATTCAAATTCTGAAACACTTGTCAGGAGAAATGAAAAACTGTCATGCTCTAGCCTCAATATACTGTACCCTTAACCAAATATATATATATATATTAAAAAAAGAAAATAGATTATTTGTTAGAAAAACATACTAATTAAAAACATATTTGTTTTTCTTTTCTTTTCTTTTTTTTTTTTTTGCCTGCAAAAAAAAAACAGATTTGTTTTTCATTTGGGCTATATCCCCTCTCAAGTTTTCTTGGGAAGACAAGAATAAAAGAAGAAAATAAAACTTAGCAAAAGCCAAAAGATTGATCTTAATTCCAACCTTGTATCAAATGTTGAAATTTCAAAATAAAGAATATTCCACTCTATGATGCATGCTAACAAGAACAACGAAAATTATCCCCCATGGGTTGATTGTTTTTTTGGTCCAAGACAAGAGATTAAGTTACTACACAGAAAATTTTAAAAAAAAAAATCCAAGATTTAACATAAAAAATTTGATAACGATTTCATTTCTCCACTAAAAATAATGCCTCTTTGGTCTACAATACGTATATTGAATTACTTTCACCTAGTTGGCTCAATAAACTATAAAGTCAAATAAAACCAATTGAGCTCATATATCATTATTGTTATATTTGTTTTCTTGGTGATTTTGATTATTTCATTATACCAAGAATTTTTATGATAATAGGAAATTAATCCTGAAAAGTCATGGCATGCTTAATCAGAATTGTTGAAGAACCTAAAATTCAAATAGCCATAGCTAAGCATGTTTCTGCTATGACCAGACTTTAAATTAGTTCATTTAAAAGAAGTTTGTTGGTTTCTGCAATAATTTTTCTTATATATAAAAAGAATTACAATAATTTTTGTCATTGGAATTACCCTTTATACATTGCACAAAACAGAAAATATGAAATTGGAAAAAAAAAGGTAAATGGTAACTATTATTTTATTCCATATATATAACAATTAAATTGTATTAAATATATAGATTGAGTGAATGAATAACAATTTATATTAATATACAAGTACTTTTTTTCTTATTTAAAATTAAAAACACATGGAGTTTGAACTTTAAAGTATCGGTTTCATGATGTCATATAGATATAATATTTAAAAGATATAATCTTAGCATATGACTTTTTTAATAATAACAGGCTAAAATATAAGATTGGTCTTTTTGTTAATGCGTAGTTTTAGTCCTAAAATCTTAACAGGGTTAATCTTATTTAACAAAAAAATGTTGACTCAAAATTTAAGTGATCACAACACAATTACACTCTCACAAAACATGGTTACATTTTTATTCTTTTCTGGATTGTGTCCCGTATAAGATTTAGATAGAGATTTAGTTTAGAGTTAGATACCTAACCAGTAAAACTATTATAAGCTTTGATAAGAGATTATAAATAGCTTAGGTCAGGTTTTAGAGTAGTAACATAGAGATATATACTTACTCTCTTGAGGTTCCCTGATGGGTGACAGCAATTAATAGTACATCACTGTGCTATAATATTTCTATTAGAAGAATACTCATCTTATTCTAATATAGTTTTTAGTTTGTAGTTTACTTTATTTCAGTTAATAAGATACATTCTCTCAACTAACTATGGTTGGAAGTATTTCACATTAAGTCTTTCGTTGATGTTCTTGTAGAATTTATGTACAGTATTTTTAAATTAGTAGTTGGATAATTCCAACATGTGGCATGAGATAATGTTTTCTTTTGATCCCCTCCGCCTAGTACTCTTATATATTATTTTATTTTTCTAATTTGAAAAATAATATCATAATTAATTGCGATGCATGTGAATATAAAATCATACGGTATGTTTTAAAAGCCTTCATCTTGATTGCCATTGGATTTCCATCTATTATGAACCTTCCGATAATTGGTCAAAGGGTAGGGGAAGTAATTGCCTTACGTCTTTTTGTAAATTTAAAATGAAAATAGCCATAAATTTCTAGGTATCATCCTTATGACCAACATGTCATCAAATTTAAGTGATAATTGTGTAATTAAATGCTGAAAAAACATGTTTCCAGTTATGGAAATTGTCTAGAGAATCATGCCTAGAAGGGATGATTATGATCAAAAGAAAAAGGGAAGAATATGTTTTGAGAGCAAGCTCTATTTACTGATCATTCAAAGGAAAAAATATATTTTTTTAATTTCTGAACAAAGCTTAAATGTTACATTAAAAGAATACAAATGTAAACATGATTTGTCAACATTTCATTGCACAATCATCATTTCAATTTGATGAATCATCATTTTCTGCCAAATAAGACTAATGCTGTTAAAATTGTGGGACTTAAAATAAGCTTTATATACTTAACAGACTAAAATGAAGCTTAATGCAATGTACTTTAGCTATATATATATATAATAAAGATTCACATGGATGAAATTTCAAAAAATTTATCAAACCATTATTGATAAAAAAATATAATCATAAAATTAGATCTAATAAATATAAGTGGACTTAAGTTTTGTCTAACATTAACATAATAAAAAGTAGGGTTAATACAATCTGAAGTCATTCAAATTTGTCTTTATTTTAATTTTGGCCCCTCAAGTTTCAATCTATAGGTTTGGTTCTTCTAAAGATAAAATAGTTATTATTTTATTAAATCATATGAACCAATGTTTTAAATAAGAAAAAAAATTGAAGGACCAAAATTTAAATATTATGTTGAAAGAATACAAATGTAAACTTGTTAAGAGCCTGGAAAAAAAAGTAAACATGTTAAAAGAATACAAATGTAAACATGTTTTATCAACATTTAATTGCACAATCATTATTTAAATTTGATGAGTAATCATATTCTTTTAGATAAGACTAAGGGTGTTAACATCATGCCAATTAAAATACACTCTATAGACTTAACCAGCTAAAATGAAGCCTGAGACAATGTACTCCGGAAGTAAATTTTCTCAGAATCTTTTTTTCCTTTTCTCTCTCAATATCCCATATCAACCATTAAATTATGAGAGAGAAATGAATAGTTTAAATAGGGGTAAACGTTATTTGAGGCAATGTACTTCCTTCCTTCCTTCCTTTTTTTTTTTTGAAAATAGTTTAGATATGGGTAAACATCAATCGATAAAATGAAACTTGAGACAATGTACTTCAAAGACTTATTTGAGTTTTTGAATCTTATTATTTTGAATTAGGATTTTTATATTTCCAACATATTTTTTGAGGATTTTTTCTTATATTAACCCTACAAAGTAAAATGGGAACTTTTTTATTATTATATATGCATTAGTTTATTTTCGTTAAAGGCGCGTGTTTACCTTTAGCGTTATAGTATCCGTTAGATGTAGACAGAGAGAATATGATTGGCACATGATGACGACAAAGCCGAAGTTTGACTTCTTTGACTGAATCAAGGTTCAATATGGAGCGTGCAGATCACGCCCTTCGTCATCCCTCAAATAACTTTTATTATATTATATAAAAAAAAACTCTGATCATAATTATCAAGTTTAATTGATTTTTCAGAGAATTTTAAAAAATTAATTATATTATTTAATCATATCATATGTTGTGTTTTATTATATTATATATTAGTTTATAAGTCAAATAACATAGTTTGAAAAAAAACAATAAATTATCTTAAAGCAATTAGCATTTTTAATATTATGAAAAAAAATCAAATAGACATTTTAATTAGGAGATGAGCGAGTAAATTTTTAATTTAATTTTTTTGTAATTACCAGTAGTACCCAAAATTTGACTCCACAACTTAATTTCTATAGTTTATATTTTATTTTAAAAAAATTCGATTCCAAATTGTATCCGAATAATTTAGTCTATATAACTCATCAACACAATAAATTAGAAGAATTTGGTTGTAGGGAATCAAAATTCGATCCATGAAAAAAAAAAATCAGAGATTGAATCAATAACATTTAAAAAAATTAAGAATTAAAATTCATATTTTATTTATTATTGATTTTTAATTAAAAATTATCAGTTACTCCAATAAAATGGACCTGCGATGAAAATTATATAATTAATTTATAATAATTTAGAAA
Source organism: Acacia concinna (assembly GCA_037177275.1). NCBI lineage: Eukaryota > Viridiplantae > Streptophyta > Magnoliopsida > Fabales > Fabaceae > Acacia > Acacia concinna. The sequence continues at coordinate 11,734,712 of JBAGKO010000003.1, read as the reverse complement.
AGGTAAACGAAAACACACATGGATTCAGCCAGCAAATAATTAGATGCCGATAAGGCAAGAAATCGGTGAGACACTTTCATCATTTTTTTTTTATTTTTTTGCCAGTGGCACTTTCATCATTTAATCATTATATTTATCTCATTTTGATTGTGGGATCAAAGTCAACAGTCATATCTTGCTTTTTCAAATCCTAATAATTAAAATGATTTTGTCATATATTATCCACTTAGACCCAAAACTAAATTATTCATTTAATCTTTATTATACGTCAATTTTAATTAAAAAATTTGCTCATAAATCTAGTTTAAAAGTATTAAATGACGTTGGTTTAATTTTATCCTTATAAAGGAGAAGAGAGAGAAAAAAAATTGAAAATGAGGGTAAAATTATAAACTTGACCCTTAATTATTGACTTAGGTACCAGAGTGGTTTACAACGTAATATGACCTATTTGGCATGTGTGAGAGTCCACTTTTTTTTTTGGTCCACTACAAAAAACATTATTAAGATAAAATGACAAATTTGTTATATGATACATAATGACAAATTTTTTGTGAGAATGACGATTAAAAACCTAATGAAAATTAATACTAAATGGGAATCTTATTACAACTCAAGTTTTAAAATTATGTGTCGCTTTTATATATTTTACCGTGTAAATCTCTTAAAAAATCTAATTAAGGGTTAATATTTTTATCCTTTGATGGAGGTAAAATAGTTTCTTCCTTTTATCTTCTTATTATTCTTCATCCCTTGGTTTTACAGGTATCAATGTAAAAGATTCGAGTAATAAGTGAAATATTAAAATTCGAGAAATGGAAAAAATAGATAAGTGAGGAGTAGAACACATAAATTAATCAAAATACAATTATTTAAGGTATTGAATATGAAGAATAAGAAAAGCTAAATGTACGAAAACTATGGTTTTTACATAAGCATGATTACTTCTGCAAAAATTATGGTAATTATTTGGGGAAATGAATTTGCAAACACAATGTTACTCGTACTAATTGAATCAACAACAAAAAAAAAACAGATCTGAGAATGGAATTAACTAATTAAACAATAGTTGGCTATTTTAATGTCAACACCAACCTGTTTAACAATATAAGCCACTTATACTATATTCTTGTAAAATCGGAAAAGCATTAAGTAGATAGATTTTTTTTGCCCTTATTTATAAAAGGTGACATCTTATCTCACTTCATTCCTATATTTATTATACAATTATATCTCTCTCTCCTCTCTTTTTTAACATAAGTCAATAAGGGTAAACTTATCAAAAACTTATTTATTATTTTACAGGTGATTTACATTTTTCAACAAACTTTTTGAATATAAATGAGTTATACTGTGAAACTATTTTAATTGAAGGTATTGATTACATGATAACATAAAAAGAATATTGCTAAAACAATTTATCATTATAAAAGTTATTGCCCAAAGGCATACGAGACTTCACGCCTTTGGGCAGATTCAAGTATGCGACTATTCTTCCTTTGGAAGAAAACATAAACTTTAATTATGTACAACATATCTTTATTTATGTGTAAATAACTTTCATTTTATATATAAATTGCACGTGCTAAAAAAGAGTTGTACACACTAAAAATATTTCAGATACTTATAGGTGATAAATTTTGTAATGAGAAAATTTTCTATAACTTTTTTTTAAATATTAGGTCTAGTTTATCAAAATTTGCCAAGATCCTTGGGTCAAGTGGCATCTAGCCATATTCACAAGTTTAAACCTGTGCCAGGTGTGTGAGGAAAATTGTGTACTATACTAACTATGTGCTTTCATTTGAGCTTTGACCTTGTCAAGAAAAGTTTATCAAAATCTTTTATAATTTTTTTGGGTAAACGACAGAAGAGGAATTTATTCCAAATAGCCAATACCTTTTTCATTTGTCGAAAGAAATAGCCATTTGCCTTTTACTTACACACAAGTCTTAGCGTATGACCACCAAATCCAGTTATACTTTTTATTGGTAAACGACATGACTCTTGTTCTATTTTGAATCTGTTCTAATAAACTTTTTATCAATGGCATCATGTAACAGTACATGCGGTCTTAATTATACGGGTTATTTAACTTTTTTAGAAAATCTTAAAAAAATAATTATATTAATTAAAGCATTAAAATTTATCATTTTTTTTAAATTATTTTGTTTGGCATATGAACTAATATATAATATAATAAAACATAATAAATGCACGATATGATTAAATAACTTATTTTGCTTCCTTAACTTTTTTTTAAAAAAATCAATTGACCCTAGTAATTAGAACTAGAGGAAGTATTGTCAAATCAGACTCCACC
>JBAGKO010000003.1:11711326-11722910 GCA_037177275.1 Acacia concinna | reverse complement strand
TGACAATTTAATCTCAAATTGGACTTAATTTATTTGTATTTTCTTTTCTCAAATTCATGCTTAATCATGCAATAATAGCATAAGAAATTCATCAAATTTCCAAAATTAATTATGAAAAATCATGTAAAAATATGGTACAATCATTAGCCTAAATTATTTACCACAATTAGATATTTTAGGGTCATCCTAAAGAAATTTGACCACCTAAATTTTTAGCTTTAAGATTTGATCCTTGTAGTTCAAGTTGTCAATCTTTGAGTCTCTCTAAAGGCTTGTTTGATATGAGGGGAGCCGAGAGAGGATGGGATGGGAGGAGGATTAGGGGATTTTAGGAGGGAAGGTAAAAAATTTTAAAATTCTCCCTCTTCCCCCTTTTAACCCTCCCCTCCAACATTAGGAGAATTTGGAGGGAAATGATAATATTTTGACATATATTGACTAACATCATTATTATTATATATTTATATATATATATATATATGGATTATAGAATCATAATCATGGATATCAATTAGATATATATTATTGTATATATATAGTAGCTATTAAGTATGAATTATAGTTTTATTTATTTAATTTTAATAATTATAATTGTAAGCAATAAATGTCATTTATAATTATACTTTATTGAATATTTTATAAAGTTAAAAAAATAAAATAAAATTGGACAAAGTTGTCCTATTTTCCCTCCCATCCCTTTCTATACTAAATAAAGTAATATTAAAATCCCTCTCTTCCCTTTCCTTTTTATCCATCTAAGATAAAATAAAATTTTTCTCAAACACTTTCTTTCCATCCCCTCCATTAAAACCCCTCCACTCCTCTCCATTGAACCAAACATACCCTAAAGTTCAACAATGGTTATGCGAGTTAACATGGTTAATTATGACAACATGGCAGTCATGACTCAAAATGCACATTATGGAAAAGCCAAGTAAGTTACTAACAGAACCTCAAAAATACTACAAATATAGAATTGTGTATGCTATTTCTTTGTGCATTCTAGAGGATGATTTTATTAATTTTAATATGTCGTCTTATTAATTTTTGGTTGCTGAGACCAAAATTACTTGTGCCCTGCTTATATGGGAAAGAAAAAGATCAAGGGAAAATGACATATAAATACTACTTGAACTTCAAAATCTCAAATAAGTCTCATTGCGTACAAGAATATAAGAATTAATTAAACTTATATAGTAATTGACAACTCAATTTTATAAAAAAATCACTTATTTAAGATATTAAAATTTAAATGGTATTTTTTTGTCTTTCTCCAAAAGATCAATTTATAAGACAAAATTAAGCGATAAACAACTGCTAATAGATCATCACCGAACATGACATAAGCATATGCGCGAGCAATGACATTTGTAAGTGTGATAACATAATCCCAAGTGGCTTCAGTAAATGTTTGAATTGAATATGCATGCTATCTTTTATCTTGTGTGTGCTCTTTTATATATATATATATATATATATAAAAGTTTGGTTGAGTGACTCAATAGGCATCAGGATTAGGACATGCTTATGGGCTTAAAGATCACTTAGTAGGTACTTACAGGTGCCACCAATAAGATTTTCACATCAAGAATAGGACGTTAACTTGCAACATTAAGATTTCAAGTCATGATTATTCCTTTAATCCTTTTGATTAGTATTCTTCTCTTACTAGCTATTTGTTGCTTTTGTTTTTTCTCCGTATATTTCTCTTTATTTAAAGGGAAAATTTAAAAAGAAAAAAAGAAAAGGGAAATAGAAAAAAGACGATTTAATATAACAAAATTCTGAAATCCCAAATCAGTCATTTTGTACTTGAAATTGTGTGAGATTTTGAAAATGCTCTTGAATTTTAACAAGAGTATATTAATTCACAACAAAGATATCTCAATTCACAACAATTCATGGCATAAATATATATTACCTAAATACCTCTGTTGTTGTAAATTTAGATACTCTTGTTGTGAATTAAGATACTCTTATTGTTAAAATTCAAGGGCATTTTTATAATTTCACATCATTTTGAGTACAGAATGACTGACTTGGGATTACATGATTTCGTTGTACTGAATCGTCTTTTCCCTATTTCCACTGTCGTTTTTAGAATTCTCCCTTTATTTATAAATTTCTTAATGATTATATTAATTCTTATCTCACAAGGAAAGGCACAACTTTACTAAGAATAAATAAAGGGAAAATTTCAAAAAAAAAAAAGACAAGTGAAATATGAAAAAAGACGATTTAGTACAACAAAATTCTGAAATCCCAAATCAGTCTTGTTGTATTTGAAATAGTGTGAAATTACAAAAATGCCCCTAAATGTTAACAACAAGAGTATCTTAATTCAAAACAAGAGTATCTCAATTTGCAACTATTCACAGCTTAAATACGTATTACCTAAATGCCTCTTTTATTATGAATTGAGATACTCTTGTTGTGAATTAAGATACTCTTATTGTTAAAATTCAGGGGCATTTGCGTAATTTCACACTATTTTAAGTACAACATGACTTATTTAGAATTTCATGATTTCATTGTATTGAATTGTCTTTTTACTATTTCCACTGTCTTTTTTTTTTCACATTCTCCCACAAATAAACCAACGTGCATGGGTAGGCAATGACCATTTACCTTGGAATTTGTCTTGAGGTCTAGCTAATCTATCTCTAGTCCAAATACCCTTGGATATTTTATATAATTATGATAATATTTAAATGTATCTAAGAAATATATTAAAATTAAAATAAACGTAAATAACATTGATAAATTTATCACCATTATACTAAACTCCTCTTTGATCTTTGGGACACAAGTTTGAAATTTTATGTTAGCCAACTTATGTATTCATATTTTAAGAAATTACTAAAAAGGTTAAGTTTACATAACTAGAAAACATGTATGATGTGATATAAAAAAAGGTTTCATAACAATGACAAAAATAGGATGGAGTTTGGTAAAAGTCAAGAGTCCAAACATAGACAAAATCATAGTTTTAATTATTTTAATGTTTTTCGTTTATTTTAACTTTTCAAATTCATTACATTCATCATTTATTTTTTTCTGCACACCTTGATCAGCTTTCATCGAAGTGAACTAGTATTATGACTTTAGTCCATTGATTTTTTTTCCCCAAATGCTCGCGTAATTTACTAGGCGGTTAATGCATACCAAATTTCTATGAGTTTAGTATTGTGTTCGTTGTCCAAAAAAAAAAGTATTGTTTTCTTTTATTTCCGCAGAAAATTCTCTTCTCATCTGCAAGACATGAATCTTTGATATAGAAAAAGCAAAGAGTAAAGTACATCCTATTTTTTGAAATTTATTCAACATCTTAAAATATTTTGTGGTAAAATTTTACCCCTAATATATAAGAAGCATTTACCATCCCAAATAATAGTGCAGCAAACATTCCTTTTTTTAATTTTAAAATAAAAATGAAGCGATTTTCTGAAATCAAACCAATGTTGGAAGATAACCATTGAAAATAGAACTCAATAATACGCAAGGCTTCTGATAGTTACAGGCCATAGTTTTAGCCGGGTCTCTGAAATAGTAATAGAGGAGGAAATGTGTGAAAATGAAATTCACATTACAGGTAGAAAATACGGCACACAACCTAAGAGCAAATCAAGGCTTTATTTACTAGAAAACATCATTGCTAAATATATATATATATATATAGTTGGTATTTCATACAACAAACATATTTTGAAACTATACTAAAAAGGAAACTCCAGATACAAGAACATCATCTCATATCCTGAACTAAAATAATAGTAAACTTTATTGCATGATATATTTTTCAAACAATGTGAAACAAATTCAAGAATTATTTTTCAATTCTTCACCCACAACTTGCTCTTTTTTTTTTGTGCAAAATAAAGTAGCTAAACATAACACTTGATCGTTATAAGTACTCCATATAGCCAAACCATAGTTGTTGTGGTCGATTCCATCTACATCTACAAGACGCTCATACTTGATGTAACCCATGGTTGTTGTAGGATCAATATAACCACACTAAATGCATCTCTGGTATTACTCGCGAGCAATGACAACGACTTGTTTTCCGACATTGCGGCCGGTGTAGAGGCCAACCAAAGCTGAAGGGGCATTCTCAATGCCTTCAACTATATCTTCCACATACACTATTTTCCCTTCTTTGATAAGAGGAAGAATCAACTCTAAGAATTTAGGATAGAGGTGATAATGATCATGGACATGAAATCCCTGCATTTGGATTCTCAGAGAAATGATTTGTGCTAAATTTTGTATGCCTTCAGGTTGATCAAAATTGTATTGTGAGACCATTCCACAAACAGGTATGCGGCCATGGACTCTCATATTCAAAAGTACTGCATCAAGTGTTTTACCTCCAACGTTCTCAAAGTAAAGGTCAATGCCTTCTGGAAAATGCCTAATAACCCAATTACATTGATAAAGAAGTTGGTTAACATTGGCTAAAGGTAATAAATATGTGATAATGTATTGTTTTTCTAAATATACCCTTATTTATAGTGTAAAAGAGAGAATAAGTGACTGTATGTTATATGTAGAAATGTATAACTAAATAGGAATAAAAATACAAAAAGTGCATTAAAATTTTTTATATCTCCATAGTGTAATTTGTAAAAAGCACTAGACCTATTCAAAAAATCGCAACTTAATACTACTTCTGGTCCTAAATATAAGGCCCAATTTGACTTTTTTTAAAAAGACTAAAAACGCTAATTAAATTACTTAAAAGTATTTTTATTTTTATTTTTTCTCTAAATTAGTCTGTTTGACTTATAAATTAATATATAATGTAATAAAACACAATATGTGATATAATTAAGTAACTTATTTAGTTCTTTAATCTCCAAAAAAAAATCAATTGAATATTATAATTAATACAAGAGGTAATAGTCAAAAGCTTGTAGGTGAAATAGTGGAGTAATTTGAATTTCTAGGTCTACGATAAAGTTATGAGACACTGACCTTTTCAATGCTGCATCCAAGTCAGGTTCTTCCTTATAATTAAAAGCTTCATCAAATCCTAATTTATTTTTCAATAGATCGACCTAATTGTATTTGTACAATGGAGAAAATTCATGAGATAGGAAAATAGACATTGGAAAAAAAAAAACAGATGGATTTTGTTCATTTTAATCACATTTATGCTAAACAATTTGGTTCTATTCTTAAAACAGAGAAGCTAGCAGCTACTCTGAGCTGTAATGCATTAGTATGGTACTAATTGGATGCTTCACAACTTTCACCGACAAGGCATATCAAATTCAAAGACCAAAGCTGTTCACTCTTGAACTTTTCCCAAATATTAAAGTGAATGCGCATGTAAGATAGTGCTTTGGTAATTATACTCCTCTCTTCTATGATCTTTAATATAAGAGCTAATTAACTAATTTAATTAGATTAAAGAAGTTAGTTAAAGTAGTTAATATAACATGTTTTTTTTCTAAAACACCCTAATCATCTCTCTTATTTCCCTCTCTCTCTCCCCTATTTGTCTATTGCTGAGGGAATGTCAATAAATATGTGAAATAAACATTTGGTACTAATATCAACTTCCTAATTAGGAGGAGTAATAGGATAAGTAAGGAAAAAGCGCACCAAATTGAACCCATTTTGGTTATGCAGTCATGAATTTCAGGAGAAAAGGACATAAAAAGAAGCCGAATATTTGCTCTGTATCCCTCTGCAAGTACACTATATTCATAGCTATTTTTATGAATATAGAGGGTTCAAATAGGGAATCATGTTAGTTTCAATCAGAAGCATACCTTCTCATTACTCCCTGCACTTCCAACAACATAACAACCAAGGAGTTTTGCGAATTGCCCGACAAGTTGACCAACCGCACCAGATGCTGCTGAGATAAAGATGCGATCTTCTTTCTTGGGAGATCCTATTTCATAGAAACCAGCATATGCAGTCATTCCAGGCATACCTATGGTGAAACAAAAGAAGATAGTTATTGAGGAAGGGAAATAACCAGTGGATTCATGATAAAACTATAAGCGTAAATTTTAAAAAAAACTACAGTTCAATTATTTATTAATAAATATTAGAGGGTCCTTTTTGAAGAAGGCCAACAAAGAACTACAAATCATATGCACAGAATTTTCCTTAGTCATGAGTGTCTTCTTTTCTCTCCTTGTGAATTTGGAGATAATCGATACTACCTACAGACCTTCTTATAAGATATCGTTTATAACCCAGATGTAGTATTTAAAACAAGAAGAACAATGAAAAGATTGAGAAGGACAATCAGGAGAAGATATGCGCTAAAAAGCACAAACATGGAAGCTGGATGAGATTCAATCTTCAGAAACATGTTAGCTCAAAAAAAAAAAAAACAGAACCATAACATAATCATATAAAGTAAACAGAGACAATATCATGATACAGCTGTAATGGATAAAAATTATTTTACTGCCATTTCTTATATAAAGAAAAAGAAAATGAAGAACACCGATGAAAAAAACAACACACCCAAACCACCCTTCCAAATCAATAAAATGCATAATAAAAACAATTATTGCAAAAATTAGTATGCGATGTTTCATCAGTGTTTGGTCCCTCCTAGAACAAATACGGGATAAAGGAACCATTTACCACATGAAACCTTCAAAGGTTAAGATTCCATGTGACGCATACATCGAGAACATGATAATCGAAATAAATTGAAATGCTTCAATATATATACACACACCAAGAATTCCTGTGTAGTAGGAAAGTGGGACATCCGTATGCTCTATTTTGAAATGTATTTGAGTTGAGGGGACCAAGCTGTACTCCTCCCATATAACAAATCCCCAAACTAAATCACCTTCCTTATAGTCAGGGTGTCCAGATTCAACAACTTTAGCCACACCATAGCCACGTATTGGCTGCAATTATTCAACACAACTGTCACTACTCAGTAGCTGCACACTTGTACTACATTTAAGCAATTTCAATGTCATACATTCTGATTTTAATTTAAATTGATTAAATATAGTGACCAGAATCTTTAAGGTCTCCAGAATCATGAGCCAGTTCAAAACATATAAATTTACATCAAATTTTCAACAGGGCTTTATAATTTTGTATAAAAAAAACAAATGATGAAATAAAATCTGGTCAAACCTCTGAGATTTTACTGATGTACTCTATACCACAACTAGTAAAGAATGACATTTGTATCAGGTCACAGAAGAGACAGGATGTATTGCCAATCTTGACTTTTTCTACTTTTTATAATTTAACCAAGAGTTACTCCATCAGTCCACACATATTTAAAAAAAAAACAGAGAAAGAGAGAGAGGGGAACTATTACAAGCCTACTCGCTCATCCCAATAGCTTTATGCAGAAAACAGAACTTTTAAGGAGATTCAGAACATATACCACCTTGTGAAATTTGAAGCACAAAATACATATCACACCAGAATTCATCAACAGGTTTCTGAAAATCAATTTTGATTATTTTTACATAGCTTCCAGAAAGCAAGCGAAACTTAAGAACAGTAAAAGAGTGAAGTGAAGAGAACAAAAGACTTACAGCGCCAAGAGTATAAGTACCAAATTCCGAAATAATTGTTTTGCTCATCTTGGTTCGCTGGTAGGGATCACAGGATAAGTAGAGGTTCTTGAGCAGAATATGATTCGAACCTTCTGGAACCTTCAATTCGATTGATCCTTCAACCAACTGAAAGTCAGATTCCTTCGGGAGCCCAGACACATACTCCTTCAGAACAACTTGCTTGTTTTTCACTACCACCATATTTTAAATTACTTGCTGAGACGAATTCTCTCTGAAGACCTAACTATTTGGGCAAAAATAGAAATGAATATATAGGGGAAGATGACAAGAACCGGATTATTGGGTAAGCAATGACGATGGAAGCAAAGAAAAGGCACAGTTTTGTTCGTTTCGGGGAAGATTTGGGCATTTCTATCCTGATTATGATGCAGTCTTCCACCATCACTGTTGAAGTAAGTGGACATCATTATCAAAGTACAATCCATCTAGCGAAATACAATGAGAGAAGTTGAGGGATGGTAGAATCTTCACAATCCATATCCCACATCTCACGGAATTGTCCTTTACAAGCACTTGTGTGGCAATCAGTTTCTCGTCGCCTTTTATAAAACTAGCTAAGTCATTCTCCTTACACTCGAATACTTAAGAAAAAGTATTAGAGAACTCATAAACACGTAGAAAAGAATTTTATATTAATACAAAAAAAACTTTACAAGGAGTATACAAGATAGCTTACAAGAGAGAAACTTGACTTTTTGGATGCCTTATAAGTAAATGGTACCCCTATTTATACTACTCAACCTCCCCCTTGAGATTTTAAGATTGTGACACGTGTTCTTAGATGGATGGTTGAGATCAAGGATAAAAAAAACCGGACCGGGCCGACCGGCCAGACCAGAAAACCAATCAACCGAACCCCAGTTCGGTTTGATTACTGACTGAACTGCCGACCAAGTCGACTTGGCAAAATCCGAGTCGACTCGGTAGACTCAGTCGACCCGGACGAGTTGTCGGGCTGGCTGAGTCAAAAAAAAATTGAGAGAGACTCAGGCGAGAAAAAGAACCGGAGATGAGAATCAAATACAGATCGAAGGAGAGGAGAACCATAGACAAAGATGAGAAAAATAACCAAAGACGGAGATGGAGATGTGAATTGGAGACAAAGAAGGAGATGTGAACCGGAGACAGAGACAAGAACCAGATGAACAGAGAAGGAGAAGAGAACTGTAAAAGTTTAGATCTAAAGAGAAAAAGATGAAGGAAACCTGTAGATCTAGTAATGGGAGATGGTGGAGGTTGAAGAAGTGAGATGAGATTTGAAATACCAACATTCTTCCTTTCTTCGTTTGCAGCGTCATTGAAAAAGAAAGTCTGGCACTGGAGGAGGCTACGACCAAAAGGAATGGGGATTTTTATTTTTTTAGGTGAGAAGGATTAATTAAAAAAGCGTGATGTACAATAAGTTAGAGTAGTACAGCTAGCTATTAATTGAAGGATGAGATGTCTAATCAATTCGCTGACACAATCTGCTTCTTGAAAATATTTCAATTTCTTGTTCTCACGCAACCGAGGAATAGGAATTGAATTATTTAAGTAGTACAATCTCTAAAATTATGTGGATTACTCTCCAAATATTTCAAAATATACTTTAGATATGTAAAATTATTAAATCTCAATTAAATTATAATATTTTAATATAGCCGGTTTGACCCCCGGTCCGACCCGGTTGAACCCTTTAAACCTTAAACCCGTGACACGACAGGTTTCTTATCCGGTCCAGTTTTTTGTACATTGGTTGAGATTGAGTCTCCAAAGAGTTTCATAAGTTTCTACATTTCTAAGAGAAACACTCTTATATTCTAAGGCATTCTGGAATTCTTTACACAATTATATATTCATCAAGAAAATTCAAGAACGTGTAAAAATATACAAGAGATATCTAGAAAATTATAGAGTGTGACATTCTCCCCTACCTAATCTGGTGACGTCCTTGGCGCCTCGAACCATTCTTGCATCAACACCCCTTCAATGGCAAAATCGGAGGCATCCGTGTATAGCTCAAACATTTTATCGAAGTCAGGTAGGACTAGGACCAATTCTGAGCTCATCGCGGCCTTCAAGTCCTCATAGGCCTATTGGCATTCTTCGGACCACTCCCACATCTTCTTTTTCTTAAGTAGGTCCGTCAATGGGGTTGCTCTCCTTGAGTAACCATAGATAAATCGTTAGTAATAATTAACAAGACCAAGGAAAGATATCAGTTTAGTTACCTTGGTTGGGGCTTCCCATTCCATTATTGCCTTAATCTTCGACTCATCCATTCGAGTCCATACCCAATAATATGTCCAAGGAAAGGCACCTCCTCCTTGGAAAATGCACACTTGTCCTTTTTCACATACAATTCATTTTCCCGTAATACCTGGAACACGGTATGTAAGTGCTCAGCATGTTCTTCCAAAGAGTTGTTGTAGACCACAATATCATCCAGATACACCATCACGAACTTATTCAAGTAAGGATGAAAGATCTTATTCATGAGTGTGTAGAATGTTGCTGGGGCATTGGTTAACCCGAATGGCATCACTAACCATTCATATGAGCCACAACGTGTCACACAAGTTGTCTTCGGCTCATCCCCTTCAACAACCCAAACTTTGTAGTAGCCTTTTTGCAAGTCCATCTTTGTGTAGACCTTGGCCTTACCCAAGCCGGTCGAATAGTTCTACAATCAAAGGAATATGATACTTGTTTTTTTACAGTTACCTTGTTCAATACCCAATAGTCCATGCACATCCTCAATGACCCGTCGTGCTTCTTTTGGAACAAGATCGGGGCACCGTACGGAGCTTTGGAGGGATGAATGTGACCCGTCTCTAAGAGCTTAGTGAGTTGTTTCTGGAGGTCCTCTAACTCCGAGGGAGCTAATCGATAAGGTGCTATGGCAGGTGATTTGTGACCAAGTTCCAACTCGATCTTGTGGTCCACATCCCTCCTCAGAGGCAACTTTTTAGGTAACTCGGGAGGCATTACATCCTTGTTCTCCTCAAGGACCTTTCTGATGATTTGGGGAACATCGCCTCCTTGTGCCTCGACTGTCAAGGCATCTGTCTTCATGATAGCCAAGTAAGTTGGATCCCCTTTCTTTACCCCTTTAGCAACCTGTAGAGCAGATAGTTGCTTGTCTTCACACTTACCCTTACCAGGGTGCCTGAGTGCAGTACTTATAGCAGGTACCACACATGGTGTCCCTCCAATGATGCACACAGAATTGAGGGATAATATAGGGATAGCTACTACTTTGAACATAAAATCCATCCTGAGTACGATGTCAAAATCATCCATTTGGACCACCGAGAAATCCTTTTGGCCCTTCCAAGCACCTAGGTTCATCTCAACACCTCGTGTCGTACCACTAAGGGGTTTAGCACTGGTGTTCACCGTCTTTAGCCATCCCTTATCTCAAATCACCTTGAGTTCGAGCCTCCTGGCTTCATCATCAGTGATGAAGTTATGAGTAGCTCCCGTGTCTACCATTGCCTTAGTAGACTTACCATCAATGCATGCCTCCACGTACATTAGCCCCTTGTTAGTTGTACTTAGCACTGGTCTAGCATTGAGGGCATTGAGGAGCTATAAACATCCCATATGGATCGGGTCTTGTTCTTTGTCAAATCCTAACTCTTGTCGCTCCATCAGGGCTGACAAGGACCCGAGCTTTGGACACTCCTTCATTGGGTGTAGACCCTTACACACGAAGCATCCACACCTAGGTACAAACTTCTTCTTCTTCTTCTTCTCTTCATACTCCTTCTGATTAAAGGGTGGCTTGGAGCTACCACCCCTATCCTCGGTTGGAGCCTTTTTGAGGTCCTTCTCTCTCCCCCACCTTTACCAGAGTTGCTCTTCTCATTCTTACTCTTTGAGCTAACATAGCTTCGTTGATACTTGGTGAGAGACTCGGCAATAGCAATTGCTTCATCTATTGACTGGGCATTTCGACGTTGCACCTCTTGCTTCGCCCACCTCTGAAGCCCATCCACAAAGTAGAAGAGCAATTCCTC
>JBAGKO010000003.1:11695485-11711226 GCA_037177275.1 Acacia concinna | reverse complement strand
AATAAAATATGAAGGTAAGTAAATTACATTTTATTTTGTAAAATTTTCCTTCAATTTAGTTTAATTGTGATAATATTGTTTTTACCAAGGTAAAAAAAATCAGACCAGTCAAAGAATCGGTCACGATATAGGTTCAGGGTTCAAAGGGTTCAACGGGATCAGACCAGGGGTTGAACCGGCCATATTAAAATATTATAATTTAGATGTTATTACTAAATACCCAAGCGATAGGTTGATAAATCATTTTTTTTATGAATTATTAGGCTTAAGTAGTGTAACACGCTACGCAGAGTTAGCTACGGTGGTCCCACTAACCGGTTAGCGGGCGGGGTCAAGGGACAACGCCCCTTACGGGGGTTGCAGGGGGCAGTGCCCCCAGAGTCTTTGAAAAAGGGAGAGATACTTAATTACGGGGGTTGTAGCCAGAGGACTAAATTACAAAGAAGAAAACTAGCCAGAGGCATTTTTGTAAAGAGAAAAGGGACTTAATTTCAAAGAAAGTAATGCAAAAGCTAGAAGCATAAAGAAAAGATGACGTGGGGTCCTTTGTTGTGATATTTGTGAGGTCAAAATGCAATTATAAATCTTCAACAACTAAAGTCAACGGCGGAGAAGATCCTGGCCGTTGATCTTAAACACCCGAGCTAAGATCTGGATTGTCGCTTTTTTTAAATATATATATATATCACACAACGTCGTTTTGACTACTTTTTTTTAAAGACTCGGCCGAGTCGACTCGGACTCGGCCACTCAGTTCTCAAGCCAACCAGACTGGACAGGGGTTCGACCGGCTGATTTTCCGGTCCGGTCCGGTTCTTTGTACAATGGTTTTTACTCAAATTACAAGGGTCAACAAACTATTGGGTAATCAGGAATTTGATGACATGAAAGAATATATTAAATGATAAAAGCTACTTTAATATTGTTTTTCTGATTTGTTCTATTATATATTATCATAATCATTTTTAGGTTTTGTGATCATATTCATGTCTTGTTTCTGTTCTAATTTAGTTAAACATAAAGTTATGGATTTTTCAAAAGCCAAAGGCTTATTGCCATTTTTATATTATATGCTACATTATTTGTAGCTATGTAGGGCGCTTTCATGGAGTTAAATATAACATCATTAGTTAATGAATCATATTTTTTATTGGGAAATCATGCATGATTTGTTTGTCATAGAATAAGAGCAAACAATAGGGTTCAGACTATCTGTTTTGAAGGAATGTATAATTTTCATGATATGTTGTCAAGTTTAACTTAGAGAGCAAACAATGGTACTCAAGTCGAAGGAAAGTGTAATTTGCACAATAGTCTTAAAAATATTATTGGCTTCACCTGGATGCATTGCATTCTTAAAAAGGGAAGGCATAATATAATTGGGAAGTAACCAAGATGGGATTAAATTAACTTTCATGTATATCAATATTGTTAAGACTAATAAATTAGTAGGAGAGCATCAAGCATAATGTTGATTAGTTTATTATTGGTTTTTTCTACTACAAACCAAATACAGTCAAAATGATATATAATTTCTTTATCTTCTCTCTCCTTTTAAAAAAAGAGAGCAAGCATCCCGTTGCTAATTGTGATATGATTCAAATATGATTCTATTTATCAAATTTATTGTAACTAAAAAAATGAGATGACTTTCAAAAAAATTATGTGAAAACAAATAAAATCAAAGATAAATAGACTCCTATGCAACACACGAGAGGTACAAGCTCGTTTTCTTAAAAATAAAGGAGAACCATTTTGCTTTCACTCATGTTTTAACTTTAATTTGACATCTTTGTATTTTCTTTTTTTAATTAAATCATTAATTTTACTCTGTTAATATTATTAACTCCTTCAACTTTACCTTATTAGCACCTTTACTTTATAAAC
Source organism: Acacia concinna (assembly GCA_037177275.1). NCBI lineage: Eukaryota > Viridiplantae > Streptophyta > Magnoliopsida > Fabales > Fabaceae > Acacia > Acacia concinna. Next base: position 11,709,339 of record JBAGKO010000003.1, on the reverse strand, counting down.
AGCAGCTAACTGTATTAAGGCATTTTGTTCGAAGAAAATACATGAAGGCGCCAAATTAAAATTCCACGTATTTTTAAATGAGTTTTCTTCTAACTAACTTTTTTACTATAATCAAATTAAGTAAATACATCTTATATTAAATAGGGAGAATTACGTTTTAGTCCCAACCAACAAAATATACGACAAAACGATCCCGTGAATTCGCGTATTTACAAAAAAGTCTCGTGGGACTTTTTTACAGTTAATTTCATTTGTCCATTGTCTTTTTTGCCCCTGAATTACATGGAGTTGTTTTTATCATGGAGCTACATGGAATTGTCATTCTCATTATATGAAGTTGTCAATGAAACTACATGGAGTTTTCATTACCATGAGATGGAATTGTCATTCTCATTACTTGGAGTTGTCAATGGAGCTACATAGAGTTGTCATTAACATAGAGCTACATGGAGTTGTTCTACATGGAGTTGTCATTAACATGGAGTTACATGGAATTATCATTCTCATTACATAAAGTTGTCAATGGAGCTACATGTAGCTATTATTAACATTAAGCTACACAGAGTTTTTATTACCATGAGATGAGGTTGTCATTCTCATTACATAGAGTTGTCAATAGAGCTACATGAAGTTGTCCTTCTCATTATATGAAGTTGTCATTAACATGGAGTTATATGGAGTTGTCATTTTCATTACATGGAGTTGTCAATTGAGCTATAGGGCAAAAAAGATATTTGACAAATAAAATTAATTGCAAAAATCCTACAAGACTTTTTTGTAAATACGCGAATTCATAAGACCGTTTTGTCGTATATTTTGTTGGTCGGGACTAAAACGCAATTTTCCCTATTAAATATCAGAGGAAGTATTTACTGATAATCTATGATACATATATATATATATATGTATTTATATGTACAGTGCAAGTTTTTACAAGACTAGTGCAATAAACTTTGTGCATGGCAAGGGAAGTACCCATACACATCTAGAACCCGGCCTCCATACTAAACTGGTCACTGCAAAATTGCAATGTGTGCTGTGTCTAAGCTTCAGATGTAAAATGCAAGTGAATCAAATATTACTGGTCAAATGGAGAAAAAAAAAATAGAATCAAATATTAACTAAAGAATGGGGCCGCCAGTGTACATTAATGTTTTCGGTAACTGAACTCAAGTGTTCTCTCTGTGCCCATGGGCAGATGGTTTAACAAGCCAAAAGAAACGGCTTAAAAGGTGAAAAATAATAACAGATTATAGAACAACTGGAAGCATCAAGGGACCTCAAAATGCCTGCCATGGGACTACGATGATTAAGGTCCATCAATCTGTATCTATCCTCTCTTCACTGTCGCTGAGCACCTCAAAGAATTATCAAATTACTTGATTTTGATGCATCTCAAAGGACTGTACACAATCTTCCGCAGGTCACACTGATTCAGACGAGTTTTTAAATTCACTACAAGAGTTCACACTAGCCGTTCTCCTCCCATCAAGCCAAGGAACAAACCTTGTCTGGAAAATAGAAACCCAGTGGTAAGACAATTTGCTTCATGATAAGCCGAATTGAGAATCTAACCAATCATAAACTCCTGTTAGTTTTTTTTACTCTCCGTTCCAAAAAGAAAATGACGGCTAAAAAAATTTCACCTTGTCTGATGCTACTGCAACAAAGGCGACTGTCATCTATATAAGTTGCCTGGACACCCATCATCCAAGAGCCCACGGTAGTATCATCATGAGCGTAAGTCTTCAGAGACACACTGCATATAACAGAACTGAATCAGCCTGCAATTCAGAGGAGGGGAAATCTGGAAGATACATTTTTCTAGTACAGTTGAATATATACAATCATGAAAGATTGACTCCATTAACAACTCATAAGTTTAAATAGAATAATTTCTTTCATCTTTAAGTTAGCGGGAAAAAAAATCATGAATGCAGTAGACAAGGGAGGCCTTTTCCTGCATAATAAGTTAAGCGAACGCCTATCACTGGTAGGCACATGTTCGCAGGCTCAACCTGTCCCAAGGCCTCAACTACAAATAAGAGACTCCTCACTCTGAGACGAGAATCGCGAGATGGGGCAAAAGGCTGGAATTATCAAGCTTGACTTTCAATTATTCTAAGATGAGAATGCCTATTTGCACAGTCACCTTTATGCAAGTTTGGAGCTAAAGTAAGGTATCATTTATTACTTCACCCGGGCCAATAGCACCCATTATAGCAGCGTGAAGTAGTATTTATGAGAATAAACACAAAAATGTAATCCAAGGCTTGATAACTGAGTTAAAATCCCCCTTCACAGGGGCCCACCATTGAAGTTCCTTGAACAAGGCACCCTGATGATGTATCATCAACCAAAATGCTTAATTATATAAGCTACACTGAACATGATTCTCCCCAGTCGATTTCAGAGTTTCATGAAAATCAGATCTTCCAAGTGCGCAATAGACTAGAAACTAACCTGTTTATGTTAATATACTGCGCCAAATTCTTCGAAAGTATAAAAAGTGGACCAGCTGCATGTCGGAAGTACCTGAAGATGAAGAAGAGAGAGCACAGGATTTTTACAGTAGGAATAACCCAATGCCAATAAAAATGAATATCTGTTAGAATTCAGGAGGAGATAAAGGCGAATAGCTGTCTAGTCACCATAGTACTAATAAAATTAAGGAAAAACAGAAACATGAAGAACCAAACCATCACAGTTGTGCTGAATACTAGAAGAAACAATTGCACAGACCAAAGACTTCTCCCTAAGCTCCTTTTAGCATGAAGTTAAGCATGGTACATATAAAATGTTAATTAAAGTAACATCTATGTGCTAAGAGCATATTGAATTATTGATAGCACTCACTAGCTGCTGTATTCCCATAGACTAAAAACAAGTGAAGAGATAAAATTCTGTGGCAAAGAAAAAGTGAGATACAATTCCAAAGACTGCATATAACTTGAGGCACACACACATTGAAGGCAATCTGTGCCAATAAAATAAATAAAAAGTACAAAGGGAAGTTTCATACAATCTTCACATCCAAAAGTTACACCACTTACGTTTTCTCATCCCCAAATTTCCACCATTCAGGTTCATACCATGGCTTTCCCCTGAAAATCAATAAAAAAAAATGCTCATAAGTAGAATTAGAAAACTCTTGGTTGAAATATCTTAGTTAAAGGATGGATCCTGCGACAGTATTATGATCCTTGCAATTGTTTCATGATAGTATGTTATTATAACTATAAAGAAGGAGAAAGTGACCCAAAACAAAATTAAGCAGGCTGAACAATCTTGGAAAATACCAATTTAAAACTGAAAAATATTTCTACAATAGCATATATGTAGGAAAGGCCTTCACATACTTACGGCAGAAAGGCTCTTACATCCAGGCAATTCAAAGTTTCTGACCAAAGGGAGCAGATAGAGGATTTAAACAAGGAACATTTTTTATTTTTGGGGGGATGCTCACAACATCCATTCTTCATGAATGTTTTAAGGGGTTATATACTCCCTCCAACATCCAGGCTCCAAAGAAAGAATAAGTTTAGATTCAATAAATACAATTACAGAAAATGGTCAACAAACTAAAAGCATAACCCCATTGATACTTGATTTGAACCCTTCTAAACCACAAGAAACTGCCAAATAAATTAGCAACAATATAGATATACGATCCAGACTAAGAACCCGTTTGGATACAGCTTTTGAGAAGTCTTTTTGGTGCAGAAAGGCTATTTCCAGAATGGCTTTTGTGAAAAAGTTGGTTTTGAAAAAATGAGAGTGATTGGATAAATGTTACTATAATGGTTTTTTTTTACAGTAAAATGACAAAAAGGGCATTGGCTTTTTTAATAATTACATGTAAGGGTTGTGATAAAATATAAACTATTTTAACATTAAAATTTTATAATAAATAACAAAATATGTATAAATTGGATTAAAAAAATTAAAATTGTGACATTAATCCATATTATAAGATGATAAAAAATAGGCCAATATATATTTACTTAAAAAAAGGTAGTGAAATGTTTTCTAATTAACTACTACTATATGGGATATTTTAAAAATCTGATGAAAAATGTTGGAGGTATCCATAACCTTTAAATAATTCAGTTAGTTAAAGTAATTGTGATCTTCATGGGGCGAGTCATCCTTTCTTTCTTTTTTTAAGGTGTCATGAGTCATTCTATGAATGATAATTTTAAATTGAATTATGAGTTTAATAATGCATACCCTGTTTCTTAATTTGGAGCTCAACAATTTAATTACTATTACTAATAATATAAAGGCATGCACAATATATGAATAGATAATGTCTATGAATGATATAAGGGATGCGAAATTAAAAAGTTGTGCCCCTATCCCCGTCCGAAAAGTGAAGAGAGAGAGAGAGCTGTGCCCCTATCCAAAAAGCACAAAAAGCTATCTTCCCATGACTTTTGAAAAAAAAACCCTTTTGAGAGCTTTAAAAGCCATTTTGGGCTCATAAGCCATTTTATAAAAAATTTAGAATGTTTGGCAATATTACGTGTAAAAGCTGGTTTGCACTCAAAAGCCTTGTTTTTTTTAAACTACCCAAACACCCTAGAGCCCATTTGGCTTATGTGGCTTTTGATAAGTAACTTATAAAAATAAGTAACTTATTAGAAGTCAATTGTGTTTGGATTGTAGGTAAAAAAAGTGACTTATTGGGAGTAGAAGAAGTTATTTGTGTTTGGATTGGGAGTAAAAAAAGTGACTTATGAGAGAGAGAAAAAGTCACTTCTTTTGAGAAGTCACTTTTTTTTACTTATAAAAAACAGCTCATTTTCTTCAAAAGTTCATACCAAACAGTCTCATTCCATAAGTTACTTTTTAGAAGCTCCTTTTCTTAACTACAAGACAAAAAACGTTGCCCCCACCGCCCCTGCCAAACAGGCCCTAAGTCTAACTGCTCGCCCTAAGCACTAACGTCTTCACTCCAGACCTCTTCATTCAGTCGTGACCCTCAAGTTTTGCTTCTCCTCCGGTGTTCATCATCGCGTCGCGTCAGCTCATCCAGATTCTCCGTCCTTGTCTTCGATTCTCCGTCCTTGCGCCGATATCTGTCCTCTCACCACTTGTCGAACAATCTTTTCCTCGGTGTCTAGCAGTCACTAATCAATAGCTCTTATAAATATTTGTTGTTCTCTTCCACGATTTTCTACTCGTTTTTTTTCCAGAATCTCTTCTGTGATTTTGTGCTCGTTTTCTACTTGTTTTCTGCTCTTTTTTTCAGAATATGTTCTTGTAAGTATTTGGTGTTGATTGTTGAAGATACTCGTGTGTGTCTTACATTATGAGCTCCTCTTCTACTCATTTTCATGTTAGTTTTTCAGAATATGTTCTGCTGGTTTTCATGCTCGTTTTTCTGCCAGTATTTTTACTTTTTTATCTCTACCTTATGAGCTAATTTGTTGATTTGGGAATATCTTCTAGTTATTTTTTTGTTCTGTTCTGCTCGGTTAGCCAATGCTGCATTGATTTGGATATGATATATTCTCGTTATCTATATTCTTGCGTGAAAATAATAGCAGGAGAACAAAAAGTTGAGAGTTTAGGTAAACAAAAAGTTACTGTATGACCTAAATGTGAAATCAAAAGTCAAAATGCACAAGTAATTTTAAGAATGTGTCATGAATTGGGTAAACAATAGATGATAACAAAGGAGTTGGAAGGTGTGTGGAATGATTTAAGAGTTATGGGGGAGATTAGTGTCAAACTGTCAATAATATTTACAAATGAGACTTGTGGCCTAATAACCTGTGGCATGTTTAAAAAGTTTCAACAATCAAGGACTTTTGAAGAGGCCTTAGGCTTAGACCGATCTAGAGGTAACAGGCCACAGGGCTAAGCTTAGGCCACTCAATTGCAATACTGGCTAGTGCTGGCCTTTTTTCATATGTACTTTGAGCTTCAGCCTCCAGTCTTTCACCTTGTCTCTTCGAATTCGTCCTTTAGTTCTTCACCCTTTCAGGCCAAACCCTTCCGCCTTCGTCCCTTTCTCGTCGTCACTCGCAGTTACTGACAGTCACTCACCCCTCAAATATCTTCGGCTCATTCAGATCTCGTCACTCACCCATCATATCTCTTCAAACTCTTCTTCCTCTTGAATCTCAAGCTTTGAACCTCTTGACTCTCGCTCTCTTGTCCTAACTCTAAATCTTGTCATCTCAGATCTTGTGATCTCATTGGCACTCACTCAAATCAACGGACTACGCAACAGCCACTCATTTAAATCAAAATCCGGTCTCTCGCTGTGAACAACTGGTGGTCAACTGGTTTGGTTTTCCCTTCCCTTTCCTTTAGCTCTGCTCCCTTCCATTTATATATGTTCCCAGCGAGAGATGTTTGGTTATATCTTATGAGATGAGTGTTTCTATCCTATGAGATGGTAGTATTTTTAAGGATTGTGGTTATGCCTATGTCTGCACTATGCTGTGCTATGTCTTTCTTGCTTTCCTTCTTTTATAAACATGGGGAATCATAGTATATGATGTAAGCAACTAAGCATTACCTCCATGGGAATTGTGTTTCATCTGTTTAAGGAAAGCTGAACATACATGCTATGTATGAGGGGCAAAACTAAGCAAATACGTAAAAGTATTTTGCTTAACACTATCTTTATTTCCCCCCAATTGGAAGGGGAAGTGGAATTGGTGAATGGCAGAAGGGTCTGGTCAATTGGAAAAAAGGCCTTTATCAGGCTGCTAGTTAATCCCCAGTTGAAGATATGCTTTCAATATCCTAGAATGAAATTGGGGCAAAACCTCTTCTATATGAAATTGATCAATTTTGGGGATTAGGAAACTTGAATCATGAATCAGTTAAGCTCTATATTTTTAATTTATTTGTTGTTGATTAATATATTTGTAGGGAAGGGAATTTTACCAATCGCGTAGCGTCAGGAGTAGTTTTACATTGAAGTAGGTAATGCAGACGTTTTTGAAACATTAGCAAGCAACTTTCAACGCTGGTCAATCTTTATGTGACCAGAAAGATTATCAATTATGATCGGAGCAAATTTCTTTTACTGTGATGACGTTTTATTAAAAAAATATTATATTAATAGGCATTGAACTGCAGCTCTTCCTTTCATCCAAAGAAGCCTAGCCGCAAGGTATTTTCGAACCTCCACCCAACCCAAAAAAGATACTTTGAACTGCAAAGTTTCTCTGGCGGCACAGTGAATGATGCCGCGTACCACCACTCTTGACTACCTGGGTTGTCCTCCGTTTCGGGCTTTAACCTTTGACGCACTTGGTCTCATTAAAGGTGACTGATTGATCATATTCATGCACTCATCTGTTGGCTGTTACAAATTCATTCATGTCTTATTTTGCTTCACTCTTTTAATTCGCTTTTTTGGTCCTTTTGTTTGTGTTAGTTGTTGAAGCTCGTGATAAGCAATCTGGAGTTCCACGAGTCGTTGAAAGATGGGGTGAACCAGATTCCTGCAATTGCATCTCAGCCGTTTCTATCACTCATCGCAAGGCTGATCCGGTATGTGCTGTATGAAAAGGTACAAAGGAGACATATGAATTACTATTCTCTCATTATTTTCTTTTTTCTTGCATTGCAGCTATTAGCTGTAGCGAGGAAAAATGGTCGGGTAAGTTCCTTCATGGTATCATTGAATGTTTATTAACTTGTTTTGGTGTTCAATCTATATTTTTAGCTTCCCAAGTGATTTAATCTACATATTCACTTTAGGTTGAGGTTATGAACCCTATAAATGGAGAGCTACAGGCTGCAATGTTAAATTCCAATGTTACAAATATTCAGTCTGAAGAAAATGCTATTGTTGGATTTCATTTATTTGCGAAGCAAAACCTGGAGTTAGCTTTCAGGTAGTATATATATAAATGTCTTTTAACTATTCAAATTTGTATGTTATGCCTGTTTCTTTGGTGTTATATCTTTTGCTCAATATAGTTAAAAAGTGACTATCACAGTAAATTTTTGTTCTTTTTTCCGTTTTTGATGGTTATGACACTTATTATCTTTATGTTTTGTAAGTCAAAAAGGTTGTTGGTTTTCCTATTGGTGGTGCATGGTTGTTTAATTATGCTCACATGGTTGATATATTTTAATTTCCTGTAATGCTCTGATGCATGCACGAGTGTGTCTTAGATATACATCTCTTTTTCTATAGCTCTAAAAATAGTAATTCAGATTTAGTTTCTGTTTTTAGGTCTTGTACTTTACTTACTTGCACAACCAAGGGAAATACAACTGTAAAGTCCTTTGCAGTGACCGATTCATGTTCAGAATCTGCTTTTAATTCTTCAACTTGGAATGTATGTGATGGTGGTAACATCTCATGTTGCAAGGTGGATGAAAGTGAGAAGTATGCTCTATTTGGAGGGTGAGTCATTACATTTACATAAGTATGGCATATGAGCTGTAAAAATTAACTGAACCAAACCATTATCAAACTGTTCAAATATTGTATTTCATGAACTTTTGTAAAGAAGGGTTTTAAGAGTAGAAAATAGGGCAAAGTAAAGCTTTTATATTTTGTTGTTTCTTAAATTTTGTAGCAATGTTGTAACTGTGAAGAAGATTTGCAATTTGCAACGTATTGTGCTTTTAAGAAGTAAAAGCAATTTCACTGGTTTTTATTTAATATGGCTGCTAGAGAATAAAAAACCTACAAAATATAAGACCTTCATGGTAGAAATATCTAAAATTGAAAGATCTTGCAAAAATGCAAGCTCAGTCAACAGAAAACAAAACATTGGAGAGGGAGGTGCTTGTTAAAACCTTATGAGAAACCAATACGAGCACTATCACTGAATGTCTGTCATTGTAGTTTAGATTTCTGAGCTGGAATATTCTAACTATTTCTTATATGCATCACCTTAGGAAAGGCGTTGAGGTTAATTTTTGGGACCTTGACAGCTCTACTAAGATATGGAATGCCAAACCTGTGAGTCTGCAATATATTTATGTTTGTTTTTACAGTAATTGCTTTTCTTTCGCACCCATATTATCTTTTCCCTTATCGTATTTTTGGTTTTCTTACATGCATAATATTAACATTTGTATTGCAGCCTCCTAAGAACAGCCTTGGTATTTTTACCCCTACCTGGTTTACATGTGCTACATTTCTAAGCAAAGATGATCATCGTAAATTTGTTGCTGGAACTAACAGCCATCAGGTAATTTTAAACAGAAACTTGATTTGAAATTTGAAGCTAATCAATAAACATATTTGGAATGTGTAATAATACTTAGGGAAGCTTCCTTGCTAATGATGCTTGTACGTTTGTACTTAATTTTGAATGCGTTCAATCACTTTTTAACATGTAACTTGCAACCAGGTTCGTCTTTATGACATCTCTGCTCAGCGAAGGCCTGTTATTTCATTTGATTTTCGTGAGACACCAATTAAAGCAGTGGCTGAAGATATAGATGGTTATTCTATCTATGTAGGGAATGGATCTGGTGACCTTGCTTCTGTTGATATACGAACAGGTTTGTGCATGCCTTTCGGTATCTAGTCATGTAAGTTTATGAATGGCTTTGTTCATCGTTCTTCCATATCAAGTCTTTATCAATTATGAAACCCGAATTACAGTTAAGAAGTGAGATGGTTAGGGTGGTTAATGACATGAAATTGTTTGCTATATAGATAATTTTGGGAGCATTTAGCTTAACTTATGGCATAATCAGAACTTGAATTCAGTTCTTTCTCTCTCGGTTTGTCTATACCTTCTCTTATACATTCTCTTCTATCTTATACTACTGTATCAGATTATCAGTACCTTCCAATGTAGTTATATGGGGCTGTGTATTTTGGTTGTTGAGATAATTGATTGGGTAGTCATTTCTTATGGATGACAAATTTCATGTGATGGGCTGTTGTGCATTCTCCCTCATTTAGTGAACTAAGTTCCATTGGGTAATTCACCAAGGCTCACGTCATGATAAATTTTAACTTCTTTTGATGTGCAATGTTTATAGTTTTATGGTTTATTTGGTCAGAGCTTTATGTGATGTGGGATATAGTAGTTTCAATGACTTCACTCTGAATTTTTGCATGAGTGGTTGCAGGGAATTTCCTGTTCTTATTTGCAGAGTTCAGTCTTCCTAGTTGCATATTTGAGATCATGTTGTTTTCTTGCTGTTCTTTGTTTTCTCTCTCCTCTCCTATTTCTGTTGATATTATCTCCTACAGAGTTTTAGTTTGTCTTGTGGTATAGAGCAAATTTCTCCGGTTGTAAACAAAATATCTTTAGAAAAAAACCCAACCTGAATATTAGTAGTTTTAAATGCTCAAGATTATATCTAAAACATGTAGCATCTTATTAATATATGGAATGAAGGAGAGGGTGTAAAAGTTAAGGCCTGAGGGACAGCTTGACGTCTTGAGCTGTATATGTTATGGTTGAAGAGTTGGAATAAAGAAAGGGGGAAGTTTGAGTCTACAGCTTTAATATTGGGAGTGAAGAACTGCTCTTTTGGATTCAATGTAGCAGTTCATTTCATCGAAGTTTTCTTAAAAGAAGGGAAAGCCCTTTAGCATTGCTTACATTTTATCTTTAAGCTTTTCTATGACTTTGAAAATCATAGAGATTAGGAGTCGGATTCTAATCAGTTCCTTTGTTGCAGTACTCTTTTTCTTAGTATAGATGTAATAAAGAGAGACTTACTAGAAGCTGCATGCTTTTATTTCTGCATAAGATGGGGATCTTGATAATCACATTTTGTATTGGTATGTTTTTCTTGTAATTTCTGACTCTTGGTAGTTATCAGATGTAATTGCATTGAGTTTGAGCTGCTATATTTTGTTATTATTATTTGATATCCTCTTGCATGAGTTGTTTTCAACTTATCATATGAAGCACTGTCTATGAGTTCATCTCTTTACAAGAGTGATTGTCAACTTTTGATATTAATCGACACACAATTTGTTATAGGAAAATTGCTAGGGTGTTTTACTGGCAAATGCTCTGGAAGCATCAGATCCATAGTCAGACACCCTGAGCTACCAATTATAGCTTCATGCGGTGAGTGATCTTTCTTTTTCTTAAAAAATCTTTAGAGCAGGTAGTTTATTAGAGTTTGGTCTGCCTTTTTACTATGTTGCTTGTTTTAAATTAGTGTGCTATATGCAGTCTTATTGTCATTGAAAATTATTGTTTTCAGTTGTTTGTCATGCCATTTGATCTATTATTCATAGTGTTTTTGTTGCCCTTTTTATTTGTTCTGGATGATTGTTGTGAAAGCTTATAATCAATTTAAAAAGTACAGGTCTGTAGTTTGTTGACTGAACATTTTTCAGTCTGTCAAGAACATTTAAGCTTTTGTACTATTGAATTAGCATTTATAGATCTCCATCTTCATCACTAAAGCTCATATCATGACGTTTCTAGGACTGGACTCTTATCTTCGTATTTGGGATATAAAGACTAGGCAGCTCCTTTCTGCGGTATGCTTTGTACCCTTTTCCTTATTTATCATTATGTTATTGGCTATGCCTTGTATTTCGTTACATGTTAAAATTTGTTTAGGGGTATATATGTCACTACAAATTAAAAGATGATGATATTTTACCAAAATAGACATGCTTGAGTTTTTGTTTAAATGAGGCAAGATTACCCATTGCATATCCTATTTTTTTATGAAGAATGTGTGAAGTGCTTCTATATTCTCTGTGAAGAATGTAGGCTTGTATGTCTATTCTAAAAAAAATAATGATTTGTTGATGCTTCTATCATTTAAAACGTTTGGCTTCAATCACTGATGCTTGAAATCATATGGATTTGGAACATAGTACTTATTACACATTGAAACCCAGTCATTTGCTGTAAAGTATTAGGAGGTAATGCAAAATCCTTGAAAAGTTAAAACTTGTAGAATGAAGCTCATTTCCACTTTGATCCATTGGTGTCCTTCCTTGCGATTTAATATTGAACCCAAGCCATTCTCAATGACTTCTTATTCCCTTAGTACACCTCCTATTTGTTGATTGAATGTCACATGCTTTTTATATTTAAACCATGGAGTTGCTTTGTATAATGCTTTGTGTAACGGATTTATGATTTTTACTGAATAAAACTATACAACTGTAAAGCAAAAGCAGCCCTTATTTCTATATTAAAAAAAAAGCGAGAAGTAAATGCAGGCCTTATCAGAGCAGGTTAGGTAAATTTGTATGTAAAAATTGACGTAGTTTTAAATGTAAGAATTTAGTATGGAGATAAGGTCATCGCTGGTGCATCATGTTCCTCCTAAAACATAGTAATGAAACAACAAAAATATAGGGAAATAAGATTAAGGATTGATACAAGATGCCAACAAGTTGCTGGTTGAAGAAGTAAGTGGCTTCACCCCATATGGTGGAGAACATAGGCTTGAATACTGGGAAGTGTACTTGTTGGGAGATGAACAAAACCTACTTGCTCAAAGCCTCGAAAGGGATCAGTCTCAAGTCCAAAGTGGGTTGGGAATACCTTTGATCAAATCAGGAAAGAATTGATACCTGATTCCCATTATATGCTAACTTCTTTTAGATTTAATATTTTCTGAGTCCATCCATATATGCTAACTTCTTCTGTAGAAATAATTATTAAATTAGAAGATCTGATTAAGATTATTTATGACATTGGTGATAACCAAATATGATGGACTCTTTATTTGATATTAATCGATAGCATGATAATTTCAAGACCAATTATATGATTGAGTTTATAATGAAGCTAAATGTTGTATGTTACCCTTTGAAAAGCATCATTTCTTAACTTGAACCAGGTTGGTTGTTAGTGATATTTCAAACTCTGTAGAATTTACTGATATGTTTGATAAATTAGAAAACTCAAATAATTATGAACTTGTCATAATGAATTTTTTTTTCCTCATGCAGGTCTTCCTGAAGCAACATCTTATGCATGCAGTTTTTGACTATAATTTCATCAGTGAAGGTTGGTCTATTTCTTTCTTTCTTTCTGTTTTAATGTTGTATTTTAAAATCCTTTTGAGATCAATGAACATTAAAGGTACTTGGTGACTAGAGTTGAAAATTGGAAAAGTGGGTCAAAGAATAATTTACAGGAAACAACTGTCAATTTCCTTTCCGCTCCCTCCATCCTTTATTATAAGATCCATTGAATTGGTCCGTCCCCTTTTAGAATATCCACTTTAGATTTGTCTGAACATTCAATGCACTTTTACCCATTTTACCCTTAATTAATATATCCTCTCATTATCTTTTTCTCATACATTCTCATCTTTTTCCTCACTCTCCTACCTAATTATTAACAAGGGCATATTCGGAAAAATAGTATATTTTCTTACTCTCACCTAACTATAACAATTGTCTTGAACCAGACAATTCCGTTATTTGGATCTTACAATAAGGGACGGAGGGAGTATTAAATTGGAAGTCAATATACTGAATAAGAGAAAGTTAGTCAAAGGTGCTCACTTCTAGCACATTGATGCAAGGTGTGAAAAAGGCTCAATGCCTCTTGCACCTTGAGAGGCGCTGACTTTAAATAGGTACTCACCTGGCAGTGCCTTGGCATATGTTATGCCTCATTCAATGCATGGAGCTTAGGCACCTAAGAGTACAAGTGTGATGAAAAGGGAAGGGGTAGCTTTAGAATCACAACACGAGTATTTTAAAATTAGGTGGGGCCTCATATATTGTATATAGCCTTGAGATAAATTGCATTGTGTTCATAGCTCATAAATAATGTGCCTTCCTGTAGGGTTTATGACTTATATTGATGATATTGATAGCGTTCCTTCTTGAAGCATTGGAAAATTGTGAAACCAAGCCCTATAAATAACTAGTAATGATGCAAAATGGTCATTCCCAGCGTGTTGATT
>JBAGKO010000003.1:11644796-11656077 GCA_037177275.1 Acacia concinna | reverse complement strand
GATATTGAATTGATTTTGGATAGTATGACACTATAATGAGAATTGAAATTTATTTTTTATTTCCACCGGTCTGAGACTAGGCTGACTCCAGTCTGACCCATTGACCCTTGACCCAGTACCCCGACCGGTTCAATGTCCGGTTTGGTTTTCAGAACCTTGGTTTTTATACTTCCAAGGTGATTTTGAGACACAAAACTTTCAGGGCTACATTGAGACTTTGCAAATACTTTTAAGATAAATTTACTACTTAACCCTATCATAATTTATAACTAAAATCTTGAGAAAGCTGTATGCTCCATCTAATCCTAAATATAAAAATTGAAAGAGAGTTTTGTTTTTGTATTATGTAAGATCTCAATTTATTTTATCTCCTAATTTTATAATACTTTTTCTTAAACTCTCTTTATTAATGACACACATTAATGATTTTTCATCAAGAGAGAAGGATTCAACATAAATAAATGAATGTGTTTTATAGATTTAAACTTATATTCTCCTTGTTATGAAGTGAAATAGTTTACTAGCTCAATCAATAGCTTATTGGTTAAAAATTAGTTCGGTAACATATACATTTTAAATTAATAACCCTAAAATTGTCATAAATCTATTTGATTTGAGGGATTTGAAAAGTAGAGACAATTTTATCAGTTGAATTCCAAAAAAAAAAAAATTTGAAGTGGGATTGCCAAATTTTAATAACGTATGATGAAAGAGTAACAAAAACTAATTAACAACTTTTAATCTCACATGTCTATTTTTTCTTTTCAATCCTACTAACATATAACATCCCCTCTTATCGTACCAGACACGCCTAATTCATGAAGTTAATAAGCAACCATCCAATATCTCCTATACCATTCGTTTTAGTGATTACTTGTGCTTCTTTTTATGACATGCATTTTTCTTGGAGGTTATAACGTATCATAGGATACTTTTGTCTTTTAAATATCAAATAAATCCTTTAACTTCTCGTAGTAAATTTAAATTATGAAATGCAAACAAGAAAAATTACATGGTGTTTGCTCAGAACTTCCCTAATTATACCAAGAGACATTACAACAGTAGCTGACTGGGTTGAGGTTTCACCTGCACACCAGCATTTCTACACAACTTTACAAAAATGCAGTGAAAAAGAAAAACAAAAATACTTCTCCTGGATCAAAATTCTCTGCAATAATGTACCAAGCCATTACAGGGAGATAGAATAACAAAGGGAAAGTGTAAATACAAACTTGCTCTCTTTCCATCAAGTTTTCACTCTCCCTTAATGTTCATGTTGTATTGGCTTGTTAAATGCAGAGAATCCAAATCCATTTTTATCCTATGGACACAATACTTTCCCTCTTCATACAAGAGCAAATCCAGCATTCAGGCAGACCTGGTTGTTGTAAGATTCTAGACGTGTGATAGATCAAAATTCCAAGAAACAAAAAATAACTACAAAAAGATTATCGCAATGTACCTCAAGCTGGACTAAACAAATAGTAAAGCCACCATACTCTCTACAATTCCAAGATTCTCTACCAACAGAGAAGCTTGCCATTGAAAACATCTCATGCAAAGGAAATTGAAACGTTGTTCTCATTGTTGGCATTATGATGATGCATTCGTTTTTGCACAGCCTTAACAGAAGCTACTCTTGCTGCATTGGCTGCTTTATTAGCAGCCACCACTGCTCTGTTCACCCTCTCATCTACCTTGGCCACATCGTAGGCTTTCTCTGCTGCTCGCCGTGCTTCCTGTTTGTTCATTACAGCCAGAAAATTAATCATGAAAGCTAATAAGGCTGCAAATGTCGTCTGCTATTCACTAAACTCCTTTGTCTCCATCATTTTACAAGGTGTGGCTGATTTGATACTATCAAGAGGGGAGAAGATGTTCACACATGATGTACATATTTGTGTTATTGGGCAATTAAATTGCAAGTGACAGGACTAATTCTTAGGTACTCTTAAGAATGTTAAAAACATTATTAATAGTTATACAACATTTATTACTCTATATATGCAATAATACATATAGTAACAGTGAAACAATTCTTAGCTACTCTTAGATACTCATTCTTTCAGATGAAAAAACCCTAAAAATAATATAAAATGGTCTATAATTAGAGAAGTGGGATTAAAAATTGTTAAATAATTTTTCATACTCTTTATGAAAGTTTTACAACCATACTTCTCCAAATTGTGAGAGGAGGGAAAATCTGTTGACCTGGATTGGATTTTAAGAAAAATAAAATAAAGTAGGATTAAAAGTTGTTAAATAATTTTTCATACTCTTTATTAAAGTGTTATAATCCCATTTCTCCAATTTTTTTAAATCCAATTAATAAAAATTTTCCTCTCCTCCCCTCCAAATCCATCACACCAAACAGCCCATAGAAGTACTTAAAATTCCTTAAGCCGCACAAACCAACACTCGCATGCATGCAATGAGGAGGAACAAGGATTTGTACTCTTCAAGAACAACACCTCACCTTCCCCCATCCCTTATCTTCCCTCTTATTTTTCAAGGAAGAAAAGGGTATTACAAAATAAACAATAATAAAGTTAACGATTACCAAGGCAAGATGAACACACGAGGTAACTGAACCAAAAATTCAAGAAACTCAAATATTCGCAAAGAAAAAACTGAATTCAAATCTCATTACAAGAATACTGCCCAAGACAAATCACACAGGAAATCTGGAGATCGTCTTGGGGCTAGTATCCACTTGCAACAGTTGAATTAATGGTAAATATACTACAATGCATAGAGTTATATGCCTTGTGTGTTAACACATCACTTTTTGCACTGTAGCATTTTATTCTTTTATGATAACCTACACAACTTAGGAATCATCCTCTTATTTTGCCAAATATTTACAGAAATGGAAGAATCATTCAAACAATAAGGACATATTGAACATTCTCAAAATCATCCCTCTTGTTACAATAATAATAATAGGCGTTTGGAAAAATCACAAGATGTAGAAAGTACCTGGACTGCATTGAGCACTTTGGAATGATTGACCCCGACAGGAGACAATGGATGGGTAGTGTTCTGTGTGCTTGGAACGTCTAGAATCCCATTTTGCCAGTGAGCAGATTGAGTTTCTCCATTTCTAAATGTATACATCCCAAGCCCCTGCCTTCTGCCCTCGTGCCAAGCTCCTTCATAGCGATGCCCATTTGCAAAACAATATACACCAAAACCATGCATCTTATCCGCAAAATATTCACCAGCATAAATATCCCCATTCCTAGCAATGCAAGAGTTAATTTAAAAAATATATTTGCAACATAGAACTTTTCTCAAAAAAAGGAAATCGGTAGCAGACAAATCCAGACATAATTCTATTAAAAATATATTAGGTTATGGAAATTGGAAAAAGGAAAGAAAGAGAAGAGAAAAACAGAAATCCTAGAACTAGTATAACATCTCAGTGCCTCAATATTGTCTGCTTTACGAACCTGTCACCCTTCACAGTTTAAAACGCGTCAAGAATGGAGGTTCCAGACCCTTATGCGGGAAAATCCATAGGATTGTTCACAGGGAGCACAAATATTTAAGGAGAAATAACAAATTTGTCATCATTCGGAACATAAATTTGCAAAAGGCAGTGATGGACTAGGACTGAGTGGCTGTGGATCAGCATGGTTGGTAGTGTGGACATGTATTGGTGGCCATCCACAAGGATCCACTCGACCTTTATAGCTATCTCAATAACAGGTATATGGGTCATTACGCGAACATTAAGTGTAAGTAATAACATAAAGATAAAATTTATACTAATAATGCCCAGCTGCTTTCAACATTGAAAAACTATCGTATCTATGCACTTTTTTTCATGAAATTATATTACAAGGTTAAAAATATACTTTTGTTTTCTGCTGAAAGTGGCTGGGCATTATTAGCACAAATTACCTGTTTGTTATTGCTCACTTCTAATTTTCACGTAATGTCCTAGATGCCTGTTACTAAGACAACTATAAAGATCAAGCCGTGTGGATGCCCACCAAGTTATACAAAACATACACATCCACACTACTGACCTTATTGACCCTCAGCATTTAGTCCAAGTCCACCACCTTTTGCAAACTTTTATGTTCCAAATAATGACGTATATGTTATTTCTCCTGAAGAATCTGTGCTCCCTATAAACAATACTATGGATTTTCCCGCAGATCCTCCTATGGTCAAGGATCCTACCCCAAAGAACTGATGATCTACTAAGAAGCACTTTCTATGATTTATGAAATATGCTTTAGAATAAAGTAGTCATGCTGATGTAATGCCTATAAATGTTATTATGTATTTTGGGCGTTTAACTCCACCTCTTTGTACTACCTGAAGTATATGAAAGTACAACAAAATATTTGGTTCCACTTACTTTATGTTCCATGTTTATCACTAGCATATTCTGGAAGTCAAATCATTTTATGGGGGAAAAACCCCAAAAGCCATAAAGAAATAAAAAGGAAAATACTCATGATTCAACAAAGAAGCGGTGGATAACCTTGACAAGACTTGGGAATTAATAGTAATATTAGTAATAATTAAAATGAATAAAGATAAGACCATGATATCATTAATCATAATAAACATACAGAGAGAAAAGAAGGGGAGAGAGAAGGAGAGAAAGACTACAATTAGAATCTAAGTTATACGGAAAGAGAAAAGGGTAATATCTGAATAATAACTTCATTCTAACATCCATGATTTTGGTAGAATACATATATCATGATATTTATAGCCTAACATAAAACTGCAAATAACTACCTGGTCCTATTCACGTAAAACTCACAAAGCTTATTTTCTATTGTATATCAAGGAAAAGTCCTACAGCTTAACAACTTAAAAAACAAAAAACAAAAACAAAAAAACAAAAACAAAAACAAAAACAAAAGAAAAAACTCAAAAAAAAAATCAGGAATAGATGATGATAAAGTCATTGTAAAAAGAAATTGTGTAATTAAGGAGATCCTTGGACTATAAGCCATTGTAGTTGTAATTGCTGAAGATATGTTCAACCGTAGGACTTGAATTCAAACTTTGCAAGGAACACTGCAGCCTTATGCCCAAGCCCTTACATCAAGTACCTCTTTCTCCCAGAGCGAAATCCAGTAGAGAATATCTCTCACAAAGGCCATGGATACAAGGAAAGAAAGTGAACACAAATCTACATTATGTATGTTCAGATCTTTCTATGGAAGATTTCTTCAAATCAGTAACATTTTGTTTTTTACCTGAATTTAATTTAGTAACATTGGGTTTCTAGTTTCTTGAAAAGATTGACATCGGCAGAGCAGCCATGGACAGAGCTTAACAGAGCCAACTACTCTAATCATTAAACCTCATAATGTTACCTATAATCATAACTGCTACATAGTTACGATGGAAGGCTGGCAGTAATAGAAAAGGAAAATTAGTACAGAAAATATCTGCTGTTTTATTCAGATGTGTTAACGAAGTAATATAGAACAAGCAAGGAAATCATGCCAAAAAAAACTTGTCTTTTCTTTAAATTTGTTTCTTTCAAGGTGGGAAGACATAACCAATAAACTTCTATACTAAAAAATAAAGAATAGAAAAGTTTTCAATTGAGAAACAAATCAGATCCACTTAAATACTTTCTTTACCTTATTTTCCTTAACCTTCTCAAGCAAAAATGAAATCCAAATAAAGCAATGATTCCTTTATATATTAATACTATCCTCATTCCTTAGTCATACATAAATCTTTTCCGTGTCACATCTTTTTCCCCTTCTATAATTATGTTGTGAATTCAAAGAAGTTCACAGTTTAGGCAGCAGGATCCTAGTTGACTGCCAAAAGACCATGCAAATGAAAACCTCTCTCATAATTTAAAATCCAATAGTGCAAAAATAGAGTTACAAAAGATCATGTTGCCATATTAACTTTCTTACACCCTCTTTTTCCCCATAAGAATCCTGAGGACTACCATAAATGAAGAACGTCTCTGAAGTCAGAATAATGATTTTCTTCGACTCGCATCAAACATATTTTGCAACACTTGCCACCAAAAGGTAATCAGAAGACCCTAACAGAGTATTGTTGAAACACTATGTTTGCTTTTAAAAACTATTAAAGCCAAAAGTCCCAATGAAGACATTTTATACCATTTATCACCTTCACATACAACAAAAAGTAAAAACCATGAAAAAATGGGGAACAAAACAGAACAAAGATCACGAATATATGAATCACACAATCAAAAGAGAAATACAAGATACAAAACAAAGAATTGCAACATATATATATATATATGAAACTGAAAAACAACATTAAATATTCTCACTCTCCAACCATTCCCTACGCAGCTAGTTGTATCTATGTCACTAGTCCATTATAAAAACTAGGGAACCGATGCAACAGATGAAACAGTCATGTGATCAAGTTTGGAATGCAACATATTCAAGCTTAATTATAAAATGAAAACTTGCAACATGATAAGAATGCAAAAGTAGAACAATGAGAATACAAAACAAAAGGCAAGAAAAACATACTCGACTTCTTATTTATCCATTTCAAACATGAAATAGCAGAAGCTTCAACAGGAAACAATTTTATAATCCATGAGCCTTAAAAGAATCAGAAAGATGTTAAATCATGCGTATTCATAAGAACTCTACTTGCTTGAAGAGAAGACAACTACCAAACCTATACAAATTCTACATTTCCTCATATGAAGTCCGTGTAATTGCTTCCTTAAACTCACCTGAAATGGTAGTGACCAAGCCCATGCTTGACGCCCCATTTGAACTCCCCAACATACCGACTCCTGTCCTCGCAAGTGTGAACTCCACAGCCATGGCTCTGCCCATTAGACCATTCTCCAGAATATGCATCACCTGTATAAAATCTATAAACCCCAAGTCCATACCTCAGGCCTTTCCTATACTGACCACGATAGCGACTACCTCTCGCCCAAGTCTCTACTCCATACCCATCATATTTTCCATCAACCCAATCTCCTTCATACCTCCCACTCATATTATAGTAATACACACCACTTCCAGAACACATACCCTTATGAAACTCTCCCTCGTAAATGTCTCCATTGCTGTAAACCTGAACCCAGCATCCCGAATTCAACCTTCTTTCTTGTTTTTGGCATGAGCCAATCGTCCAAAACACTGGCAAATGTTGTGTAGATTGGGTACATAATTTGAGCTTGATTGGCAACGAACGCGCAAGGAGGAGACGAATAGAAGGAAGACGAGGGATTGTGAGATTAAGCGAGAGCAAGAGCACGGCGGAGAAGGCAAAAGCAGAAAAGAAATCGAGGATGAAGGAGTGACTCGGAAGGCAGACAAAGAAGTAGAAGAATGGAAGAGACAATAACAAGATAACCGGAAGATGAACCCGAAGCCGGCGAATATGCTTGAAACGGCGGATGATTCGAAAAGCGGCGCTTCTAGTGGCGATTGAGATGGAGAAGAAAGAGGTGTTCTGAGACTTGAATTGAGGAGAAGTAGTGGGAAAATGAAAAAGGGATGGAGATTTTGAAAGAGAAGAGGTATGGGTCAAAAGGGGTCGCTTGTAAGGAGTAGTGGAAAATTCATACGGAGGAGGATTCTCGGTGAGGATTTGAGCAAGAAGATGATGGTGATTGTGATTGTGATTGTGATTGTGCTTCAGGTGAATTGAAGAAGCGTAAACAAGAGGGGGTGTTGGATTGAAATCGGAAGAGACGCCGCTGCTTTCTTTTCCGATCTGAACTTCAGATTTCTTCTGATGCATTACATATGGAACTACTGCGACTCAATACTCTTTCTCTCTCCCCCCTGAAATTTCTCTCTCTCTCTCTCTCTCTCTCTCTCTCTCTCTCTGTTTCTCTCTATCAAATCCCCCTGCGAATTTTTTATTTGTTTTCCTCACTTTCTTCTACCTTCACTTTCTATATCTGCCTATGAGATTACGGGTTTAGCGTTTATATCTCCGGTTGTCAAGTGCTATTATGGTAATGGGCGTCCGAGGAATTTATGGTCATCAAGTGTGTTGTGACCTGTGAATTCTGATGTTAGGATAATCGAATGTTCATATTGAATGTAAATGTCACCTATGGTTATAGTCTATTTACAATAAGGTCCTATCTTTATTTCAGTTGTTTAATTTATCTTTTTAATGATTGAAAGGAATAATAAGCAATGACAAAAAAGGGGAATGATAAGCATGATCTTTCTCTTTTTTTTAATAATGGAAATACTACTCTTAATAGCTAATGCAAGGTCTATTTGTTTAAATTTTTTTAACAGTACCTATTTATCCAATTTGTTAGATTAAAGACCTAAAGCTAAACAAATTATTTTGCTATAACACATGTGGCATGTATGATCTCTTTAAAATATTTTTATATAATATTAGATTATACTCCTATCTCATTTTATAAATTAGATAAATTAATTTTAAAAAGATATAAAATAGAAAATAGAAAAACATACTACATTTAAGACCAAAATGGACATCTAAATTAGGTATCACATGTTGGAACGAGGAAGTATATATTTAACATAATGAAATAAATATAAATTTTGAGAAATATGACATAGTACTTTTCTCATTTGTTGAATATTAAAATATTCATAAAAATGAACAAGTTGTTTTAGATTTATTAAACATTTTAGGGAATAAACATTATTTAAAAACTCTCTTTTCCAACTCAACGAAATAGGATATAAGAATTGGTCCTTATATTAAGTTCAGTTTATATATTCTTGTACAATGTAAAAAAAATTAAAAATAAGAAATTCTTGTGAAAAAAGTAAATAAATAGTGAAGCTTCTTCTGTTCAAATACATATCGAATCGAAATATTTGGAAACATTCAAAATCAATGTAAGAAATAAAAATAAAACTATAGGTTGTCGATATAATTTTTTTGTCTTGAAAAAAATGTCCCAATGATAAGGGGAAAATGAGCATTAGTGAGGGGAGGCGTCCAATAATTGTATTCTTTTTTCTGAGATATTTGATGATGTCGGAAGCATCGATCCTAAGTCAAGAGTAGGAATTTTTCAAGTATTGAGGCTGACTGAATCAATATCTTTATACTTATAAAATTAGTATTATAATTAGTATTGAGGTTGACTGAATCAATATCTTTAAATTTTTGGGATAATAAATCAGCAGGTTTTTATAGTTTCAACCAGTTTTAAATTAGGTTTCCAGAGTTTTTTTTTTCTTTTTATTGAATTCTAATACTTCCACTTATTTTTTATCATATCCTTGTAGTTTTTTTCCTTTTTATTAGGTCCTTATAGTTTTACATAATTTTTAATTAGGTCTCTTTACTTTTTAATTTATTCAATAAATACTAATATTATTCTTCTAAAATATAAAATATAATATCATTATTTATAATCTTATTAAGTATTATAATTAGATATTATTATTTTTTAAATAATCAATTATCTTGATATTTTATTTTAACATTATTTTTTATGAATTATTTTAATATTCTTCAGAATTTTTTATTAAGCATATATATATAGATATATATTATTTAATTTTTAATTCTAATCTTTATTTATTTATATAATTATTAAATCTCAATTATAATAATATTTTTTCTTAAAAAACATAGAATTACAATAGTTATTAAAATTTAAAGAACTAATAAGGAATTGTTTAAAAATATGATGAAACAATAAGGACCTAATGAAAAAGAAAATAACTACAAGGACCTGATTAAAACATGTCAAAGAATAAGGACTTGATAAAAATAAAAGAAATTATAAGGGCCTAATTAAAAATTGATTGAAACTATAAGGACCTGCATATTAATTATTCCTAAATTTTTATAAATAATTTTATCATAAATGGGATTAAAGAATGATCTTATCCCATATTTTTTTTAAGAAAATGTAAATTTTCCAATTAGATTCTATCAATTATATAACTAAATAGATTGATTTTCTCCCACCAATATAAGGTTGGTCTGGATGTATAAGCCTCCAATAAATCCATATATCTTGAGTTCGTTTCCTAAATGAAACACTTACAACCCGTTTGGTTCAATTACGTGGGAGAGGATTACATGTAATCTTATATAAATAGGCTGATTACAGCGTTTGGTTAGACTTATTATAATGTAAAGAAAATTACATTTGTAATCCAGATTACATCATTTGATGTAATCATGATTACACAGCTAAAGACAATATAACCTTTATAACTTTTTAAATGACTATATTGCCCCCACAAATAACCCTACCTTATATCCCCATAATATTGTCGCACCTCCTCTTGCGTCATTCAGTCAATATATTGCTATGTTCACGTGCTAGGTTGAAGCCTCTGATCAGCGGGTTCTCCTCTCTTCAATTGTTCCACGACTCCTCATTCCTCGTTGGTGGTTCTTGTCTTCTCGGCTTGTGTTAGGCATCGTGGTTCTAGATTGTTTTGTTTCCGACTCAGTCCTTCCCCTTTCTGCGACTGATTGGATGCGTAGCCTTCTAGAATAGCTACGTAGCATCTTTATTTGCTTCTTTTTATTTCTATTTTGGACAATATAGACATTATCTCAACGTTTTTGTTATTTATCTAATTCTTATGAATGGATTTATATATTGGCTCAATTTTAATTTCTATGAAAATTAAACTTCTTATACAATATGTGCATTATACTTTACTATTATATATGTGAATAGGGTCTAAATTATGCAAGTTATTTAAATAATTTTTTATACATATTGACAAAGGGTAATTTTGTCCATTAATTTATTATTATTAGTGGGAATAGGGTTAATGTACATACTTGATGAAATAATAGATAATTTCAAGTCATTATATATATATGTAGACAAAGGGTAATTTTGTTTCATTATATGTTATTATCATATATTACCATATTTAATGTAATCCAACCAAATCATTTCTATATATAATCTTTTTTAATAACAAACCAAACAACTTCATGTAATCACTATTACATTACTTTCCATTATATTGTATTACATTCCATTACATTCCCTCTGATTCCTTGAATCAAACAGTAATAGGATATGATTGACAACTAAAAGGATAGGCTTACTAACTCATTTCACAACTCATATGGATAATGACAACTCATTTGGATAGAGTTTACAACTCATTTGGATAAGGACAACTCACAACTCGTGCTTAGTCAAATAGATAATATTTACAACTCAAATGGATAAGATTACATTAGAGCCGGGAATTCAGGCCAAGCCCGTCGAGTCGGCCTTTTTAAGCCCGGCCCGTGACGGGCTTGGGCTTATAATTTAGAGCTTGAAACAGGCCTAAATGGGCTAGCC
>JBAGKO010000003.1:11632869-11644696 GCA_037177275.1 Acacia concinna | reverse complement strand
TAGATCTAGGAAACCCTATAGAGAGATGAAGAAGAAGAGATCTAGATTGAACTACTCCCCTGATATAACTTGGAACTAGGAAACCCTGATATAGAGAGGTTAAGGGCTTTAGCCTCTCATGGCTTCCAATCTCTCGCTATCACATTTGATCTTCGATTCCATGAGAGATTCTAAAGCTTAGTGTGGATTATGGTGGTTGATTGGTTGAAATTTGGTGGATGGAGGCTAGGGTTAAGGAATTGGGAATTTAGGGTTTACAGCTGCCTGGCTACAAATCTGCAGACTCAGGGCTTCCTTCCTCATCTAAACATAGGTTAATCCCCTATTTATAGATGCAAATCAGGATCCCTAATAAAAAACATAACTTCAGATTACGAACTCAGATTACGCATTCAAGTCGCAACCTTAGATCTTCCATGTCGCGACCTGGCTTTGAGAGAAATCCTTTTAGACTTGACTTTGCTTCAAAACACACAGCTTCATTTATCTTCTCAGGTCGTGACCTCACAGGTCCAAGTTGTGACCTCAAGTGCCATATCACTATTCTCCATGTGTTTTGGCCTTCAAACTCCAGTGTCTCCATCCTCGATCCCTCTTGGGCTCCACTTTCTCCTTTGCTTGCCTGAAAATATAATCACAAAGAAACTTTTGCCAAGGCAAGTGAATAATTACATAAATGATATAAAATAACTATTTTCACCCTTAAATAATCAAAATGCAATGTCTAAACATTTGATCCCAAAACTATAAATATAATGCAAATTGAGGGTAAACGTGTGCAATTTAGATATAAAATATCCAAGAAAACCATATAAATATTGTGTTATATCAGTACCTAAAAGCAATAAAGAGTTCTCAATAAATTATGTCATAGGAAAAATGGAATCGAAAAAGATAAAGTTGTCGACAATAGTTTTGATAATGAGATAATGTGATTAAATGAGGATCATATTCATAGATAAGTCATAAAAAGTAGACACAAAGGTTATTGGTCAAAAGGAAAAGTGAAAAAGAAAAAGACACAATGAAGAATGTTCTTTCAACATGAGAGAAACATAGACTTGCAATCCAACATTTGAGATATGGAGTTATTTGTGATGTATAAATTTTCAAGTGAAAATAAAGATTTTCACAAACATTTATAGATGATTATCATGAGGTATACTATTTAGTTGTGGATACAATAATTAATGCATATATTATTAGTTTGACAATATATTCAAATAAAATAATGCATCTGTTAGATATCATTCTATATAGCATATACATATGTATAGTGAAGTTTGTATGATAATTCTTGAAGGATTAAAAATGCTAGATGCATGGTCAAGAAAATTATTCAATATATAAAATATTACATGGATTAAAATTATTAGAGTATACAGATAATTGATTGAAAGATATATTGTAACAAGAATAATTTTATAAATAAAGTTATTACAAACCTTAATGATTTCAAAATAATATATTTTTGCTATGATGATTTCTACTTGAAAAACAATATTGAATTTAATAGTCCAAAAGTAAATTATATTTTATGAAAATATTCTATTATTATTATTCTATTTGTAAAATTTAATTCTTGCATGTACATAGAGATTAATAACAAAAGAGAGATTTGATATGGTAGTTCTATGAACATATCATATGAGAAGGTAATATATATTTCTTTTTTAACATATCTAGAAGATGTGTTAGAGAAATACATTTCAACAAAATACTTGGTGACAATGAATCATTCATAGCTTGGCTACTAAAAGAAAAATATGTTCGAAAATACATTACAAATCATGTTGTGATCAAGGGGAGTTAAATTGATGTTAATATAAGGGGGAGAAAATACAATATTACCATGAGGGGAGTAGACACCATACTGTACTTTTTTCCTTAACTAAAGTTTTGCCCTACTGAGTTTTCTTAGTAAGCTTTTTAAGAAGCAACTTTAATATGTATTGTGTACTCTTTTTTCCTTCATTAGGTTTTTGTCCCATTGGATTTTTTCTAGTAAGGTTTTAATAAGCACAATATTTATTTATGGACATCCAAAAGGGAGTGTTATTAATATTACAACTTGGGAGTTTTCTATGATAAATGTAAATAACCTCCAAATACTTTTTATTCCACCATTATGTAGCTTCATTCTTTTATTGTAACTCTTGTAATGGAAGTCAAGCAGTTGTGGATGTGGCTCATATATAATAAGCATGTACCAAATGTTGTATGCTTGAAGTGAACAAGAATTACCCATTTGCTTCTCCCATTTCTAGTCTTGTCTTTTTATTCTTCTACTCTCAGACTTTCTAAGTTTATAACAAACATATTTTATTCTAGTGTGTCATGGTATTATAGTATTGGACTATTGTTGGGATTTTATATTTATTTCTCCCGTGTAAAATATAAAAATACATAATTCTAAATTGAAAATAGGAAACTTCTTAGAAGAAGACTTCCAAAATTTTGAAATCTTCAATTATGGATTTCTCATTAAAATGAGTCGTAAATTTCTTTGCATGCAATCCTTGGTAGGAAACAAACTTAATTTTAGATTTTAAGACTTTAAGTATCTTTTTCTAAAATTTTCTATAAAAAATAATGACCTATTAGATTTGTCCTTTAAGAATTATACATTTATATATAAATATTCTATTTATTTATGAGTTGGTATGACAATATCTTTTTTATTTAGAATATTTCTCTTTTCAAAATTATATATGGAAATTATTGTGTATTTTAGTTACATTGTTATGTTAATCGTGATTATGTTAACCTTGATTTAACCTAGGAGCAATGTTGCCCTAAAAGTTTTTCTTGTCTCAATGTTACTCCAAAAGTCTAAAAACATAGTAATGTTGAACCTGTTCATACTATTAAGTTTAACTGTTAAATATTTTGTTTGACTTGTATTATTCATGTGTCACCTCCCAACTAGCTTTCAATATAATGGCTCATTATCTAGGTGGCAAAACTAAAAAAAAAAGTATACAAACGTTATTAGCAACATCTTCTCCCTGTTCTTGGTCTCCCCAACCACCACCTTCCCACTCATTAGTAGCCACTAGAAAATCAACCAGCTATAATCAAGCACACATTAAATGAAGGTGCCCTTCTGAATCATGATATTATTTTCTCTCTCTTCACTCACTAACTTAACCTTCATCTCCCTCTCTTTTAGTGATGGCTGGTAGCGAACAGTGATGGTGTGAGGGATGATGGTGAGGGTGACAAAGGAAGACGTTACAGTCGTTTGTTGTGTCTCAACCTTGACTATTATTGAGGTTTATTATTTGTCCTTATTCTTTGTCAATATCTTTCTTGCAATTCAGATTAGAAGAAAATGAGAAAAGGTATGCATCTCCAAATCTAGATCCAATTTTTTTCCAAGCTTACATATATTTTTATGACGGCATCAAGATATAGTTTTCATTGGGATAAGGTGTATATGCTTTGTTTGTGAAATTGTTGTCATAATCTCTTTCCTCTTTCTCCTTTACAAATATGGGCTTGTGAGAATGTGGCAGCTATCTCTTAGAACTAAAACCTAGCACAACCTCTTTGGACAACATCAACTCATAGGGTCATCGTGTATAGAATCCTTTTTCCACTCCACCTTCCTCTTATCCACTCTTGTAAGTGACAATGTTCTCTTCTCTTGTTAGTGAACCATACTTGAGTTTAGGTCTATTGTTGGTTTTTTCCATATTTTTTATAATTTGAGTTTCTTCTTTAACTGATCATTTTGTCTAGATTTTGTTTGATCTGGGTTGATTGTTGATTGCTTGTTGTTTACTGATGACAAATGTGGTTTTTCATTTCAATAGAGGTTGCTTGGTGTTTACATTTGATATGATGATTGCTTTGTCTTGTTTTCCTTGTTATATGGTTTTTCTAGTATTTTATATCCATGTGTGTGCTGATGCGTAGGGTCCAAAAAGCAAATAAGAAGCTCTACAATGGAGGTTGGGTGATGAACATAAGAGGGAGGGAAGGTGCTTTTTTTTTGTGTGCATATGAAACAATGGTGGTCTATGTTATGAATATTAATTATATGGATGCCCATTGACATACAAAAGACTTCCTCTACAAGCTAATAAGAAACTTCTTCATCAAGACAACAAAGAGGCTTCTTCTTCAAGCCAAATAGGAGGCTTCCTCTCCAAGTTTACAAACTTGGTCCCCAAGTTTGTTTTTTCCTATAAATAGAAGCTTGCTTATGTATTGTAGCACACCATTGAATGAGAATTCCTATACTTTATCTCTTCTCTTCTCTAATCTTTTACTCTCTTATATATGTTATTTTTTCATACACATTATCAACACAATAACTCTAACCAAAGTATACTTATATAAGAATTATCTTTACAATTTCTTCTACTTTCTTTTACAATATTTTCATTTGATCTTGATCTATCTTGAATAATTTGAGTCACTATATGGAATTAAAGAGACTCTTTTACCTATTGTTTTACACATAAGGTTCTATGGCTAAGATTGGAGGTTGTTATTATTTTTATCTTCCTTTAATCTCCTTTAAAAGTTCTTATATATTATTGATATTGTTATACTCTTTGAATTCATATTCTGAAGTTATATAGCTAGAAGCCATATCACTCTAAATTGTTGTTCTAAAAATACATGACCTGAAGTCATATTGGTTTGATTTCTTATTATATGGCCTAAAGCCATATTGCACTAATTTTCCTACTCTGAAAATATGTGACCTGGAGTCATATAAGTTTGATTTTCCGTATTAGTTTGATTTCCTATTAAATGGCCAGAAGCCATATTCTTATTTTGAGATTATATGACAAGAAGTCACATCATTTTGATTTCTTATTTGCCAGAAGCTATATTCCTTTGATTCATGTTTTGATATTATATGGCCAGAAGCCACATTCATTTGATTATATCTTTAATACAAAACATTATAAATATTTAAGAAAACTGTCATAGTCTCTTGCATGGTTGTCACTATCTTCATTCACTTTGCATCTCCCTTACACTTGCTAGCCTAATTCTCTACAAAATACTTTAAATATTTATGATGATTGCTTTTATTAAGTTTAAGTTTTAATTATTTCTTATTTTTAATTATGCTTTCGATTTAAAAATGACAAAAGAGGATGATTATATATTTGCATTATATAATTTTCAATTTCTTAGGTTTAGCATCAATCTCTCACCCATATGTTTTAGTTTTCATAAGTTAAAAGAAGGAAAAAAAGTTGAGTCCAAATCCTCAAAACTAATATGCAATGTCCCATTGTCGTCCCATTCCCATTCCATTGTGATCCAAATTTTGGATAGGACGGGACACAGAATAATTTGTTGTCTTGTACCTTTTATGGGATGAGATGTGGAATAGGCTTGTCCTGTCCCATTCAATGAACACCCTTAATTCATGAGACATAAAAGGTATGGCTCTTGATTGTGTCAATTGAATAACCTATTAAGGGCTGAACATTATCCTGCATGACTAACTTGATTTAATGCAAACCACAAAGATTCTAGCATTTGAAATGAGGTATTAAATTAGAAATGCCAAGGCTTTGATTTTAAATTGAGTAGATACATCCAAAGACCATATTTAAGAAATACAAATACTCATTGCAAATACTCAAATATAACTATATAACATAACATTAAGGGCTCGTTTAATTTGGTTCAAACCCATTACACCTTGTATTGCAGTGTAATGCGATGCAATGGTAATTACATGCTAATGTTTGGTTAGATTTTTAATCAAGGTGCAATGATTTATTTATTAATAATTATTTAAAATTAATATATCACATAAAGTCTATCTTATCCTTAATGTAATCTTTGTAGTAAAAAAATAGTTACCAGTCATTATGCAGTAGCTAGTGATAGTGATAATGGTGAAATAGGAGGCAGTGGTAGTGGTGGTGGGGGTGGCAACGGCAACAATAGAGGATGTAGTGGCGGTGGCACGAAAGAGGTGTAGAGGAGGAGGAGGTTTGGTGTTGGTGGCGATAGAAGAGTGGTGGAGATGGTAGGGGAGGTAGTTAATTGTGAGAGTAGTGGCAATGGTGAGGGAGGAAGAGGAGGAAGTAGTGGCGGTAATGGTGGAGGTGGCATCAATGGGAAAGGCGGTGGTCGCATGGGTGAAGGAAGAGGAGGTTGTAGTAGTAGCGGTTGGGGATAGGGTAGTGAAGACGGTGGTGGAGTAGGAGGGGGTAGTGTCGCTAGGGGGTGGAGGAGGAGGAGGTAGTGTCAGTAACGTGGAGGTGGCGGCGATGACAGTAGAGGTAGTGGCGACAATGACAAAAGTAAAAGTGATGGCCTTGTGGGTGGAAGAGGAGGTTGTAGCAATAGTGGTGGGGGCAGTGTTATGGAGATGATAGTAGAGGATAAAGTAGTGGTGACAACAACAACAATGAAGGTAGCAGCGACGAGGGTGGATGAGATAGTATGGAGGAGGTAATAGTGGTGGCTATAGCCATGGCGGCGGCGACGATGGAAGAGGAGGAGGTAGTGGTGGTGGTTTAGGTGTGGTATGGCAAGTAAAATGAGATATGGGCTTTTTAAACTATGCAACATGATGGTAATGATATTCACAGAGGGAAGGTATGAATGTGGATTGCCAATTTTTTTATAATCATTATTACCATAGTAAACTCTATTTCTTTACTAAAGAGTAACCAAACGCTCTTCTCTTAGAAATGCAATCATGACTACTATTGCATGCATGCATGCAATGAGGTTACACCAAATGGACTCTAAGTATGTTTTCTTTTTTTTTTTTAAGAAAAATGCTCAATAATACTAAAGAATATTAATTATAAGTGCTTATTTTTTTTAAGAAAATGAAACATAAGAACTTATATTTTTTTACGAAATGATAATTACAACAACTAATTTTTATTATAAAAAATAATATATTATAATTAATTAAATAAATAGTTATAATCAATTTAGGATTAATGTGCAAACTTGCTCCAAAAGTTTTCACTACAAAGCAATGCTACCTTGGGATTAAATTAAAAAATAATAATGTTAACCGTTGAAAAATTGATGTTGTTGATTAACTTTTTAATAATATAGGGCATTATTGCTATAATTTACAATTTATGAGCTGTATTGAACTTAAAAAAAGTTTCAAGGTAACATTACTCCTCATCAAGAACTTTTATTGTGAATTTTCTGAAGCTATAGATTTATTATTCACACAATTATGAAAAGAATTATTCTTTAAAAAAGAAAATTACAGAGATGAAGTCAATTTTAAAAGTACAAGCAGAATTGCATTGAGATTCTGAGAAAGAGAAATTACATAAAAAAGATAATGTGAAATCGACAAATTGCACTGAGAACTCTTGAAACTTTTATGTCATTAATTCCAATTGTGAATGAATCACTCTACCCTTAAGGGCCTTCATTGGCAACTATATGGGCATTTATTGACAACTATAGGATTCTGTATAGTTGTCAATGAACGCACATATAATTGTTAATGGACATCTATAAAGTTGTTGATGGATGCTCATATTGTTGTCATTCGAGGGATATATAGTTGTCAATAAATGCTCATATAGTTGTCAATGGACGACCTTAAGGATAGAGTGATCAATTTACAATTAGAATTAATGTTACAAAAGTCCCAAAAACTTTAAATGCAATTTATCAATTTTACAAAACCTTTTTAATATATCTTCTCTTCCTCGAGACTCTTTCTGAAATTTAGTTTCATCACTGAGTTGTGTAGAATTTTCTTTCATTCCAATATTTCTATCTTACATTTAACATTTTTCCCCTTCATATGAATTTTTTTTTTGCCGACCCTTCGTATGAAATAGTGATTCATTAATATTTATAAAATATAATAACAGTGGCCATTATCCTATTATAAACTTAGTGCTTTTAAGGGGAAAAATCTATTAGTAGCGCTTCAAATACGAATTTCTGAATTTTCTATTTACGTAACTTCTAGTCAATATCAAAGATCAATATTCAATACTAAAACAAAATATCGCCGCATCACTTTCAGTTTCAGCTGTCTTCACTTATCTTATTGAGGAGAACATGGGCTTAACTAATGTATTATATTTTTTCATAAAAAAAAACTAATGCATTATATTTATAAAAGAAACATAAATAAATATTAATATGAGTAAAACCGACTCAATATAAACCGGTTTGAATAGGTCGATCAAACCATGTGCATACAGCATACACGATTTAAGAATTTAACATTATTCAAGTCAATTATGGCGATATAGTTTTAATGTTTTTTTAAAATCAAAATAATTTTATTATACTTATCCTAAGAAAAGTTTAGAAAGCTGATGGATTTTGACCCGCAACTTATTTTTCTACGGGGCAATAAAATGTTGCTCTTAGTAATTGTTTAGGAATTGACAAATTTTGTTCCATCAGGTTCCCAAGGATATAAGAATACTTTAGTGGATAATCTTGCCAAGATGGCTCATGATTCTGTAGAAAACTTTTTCTTCCTTATCACCTTTTTCAGAGAAGACGATTTGTTTTTTCGGCCAACTGTCACAGCAGACGATTGGTGATGAAGGTTTGTAGTTTTTAAATTAGTTGAGTCATGTGTAATGCTCTATTGAGATAATGAAGTTCAGCACACATTTAAAAAAAAGTTATTAACATACCAAAAAATATTTTAATTTTGTTATAAATATTACGATGGAGATATGTCATAACACCATAAAATTTTAGAATTTTACTAGTTTAGTGCTCATCGTAATGATGAGCATCATGATATGTGCTTACCACTTTGGTGACATCTACATTGTTCATATACACTCAATGGTCCATATTTAAAATTTTCAACTAATGG
The DNA here is from genome assembly GCA_037177275.1 of Acacia concinna. NCBI lineage: Eukaryota > Viridiplantae > Streptophyta > Magnoliopsida > Fabales > Fabaceae > Acacia > Acacia concinna. The sequence goes on along the minus strand of JBAGKO010000003.1, from coordinate 11,635,875 downwards.
CATTTAAGTAAAAATCGCATTTTGAAAAATTGATAATTAATATATTATTTTTATTTTAAATTCTATACACATTAAAATATTTTTTTAAAAAAAATCTGAATCATCCAAATTAGATATCATGCAGTCCTCTCAGAAGCACTTTCTCTCAAAATCTCATCTCCACCATCATATTTAAAGAAATTATGGTTCAGATTTTATATTAAATAAAAATATTATTTTAAAAATAAATAAATAAATTTGAAGTGTTAAAGTCTAATATAAAATATTCATAATCGTAAAACAAACAAATTAAAATACTATAATTATAATTTTATAAAATCTAAAATCTAAACTATTCATTTTTTACCTGACAATGGAGACGACATTATGAGAAATTCTAAGGGAAACACTTATGAGAGGAACCATTTCCGTTCATCACATTGCTTAGCACTAACCTTATATTTTGATAAAGAGAGAAGTGGGAAAAAAAAACAAAGATAAATTTTATTATTTTTGGGAGTTTTCCCTCCTTCTATTCTTTCCTCTTCACTTTTCTTCTCATGCTAACATAGAGTAAAACTCGCTCTTGATTGATGTTACTCTCAAAATGAATGGCTTTCTAATATGCATAATCCTATAACCTTCAATAGTTTCATGTTGTACCCATAATATAGATTAATTATTTAATTTTGAGATTGTAATTTAATGAAGGGTTGAAGGCTTATATAACATATAGGATGGAAGTAGCTAACAAAATTTATGTGAATGAGAATTCTTTCCCGCCCATATTGTGTCTCTTGCTTCTTCTACGTTATTCATATTTTAATTCAGTTTATAACAGCTTACAAACAATAGTCTCAAAAGAGATAGTATATGGTATAAGCCTAAGATGATTCTTATTGATCACTTGAAGATCATTACATATCACATGAAGATTAATGATATAATAACGTGCTTTAATTATTACTTCCTATTATTCATTCATATATTCAAAGTTTATTTATTAAAACTATGATTGCTTTATTCTCATGATTATAATTATTAATTTTGATATTAATTGATTTGTGTGTTAAAAAAAAGTATTGAGATGGCGAACAACCACGTTGCTTCTTGGTTTTGTGATCTATGATATTAATTTCAATCAAAGATCACTTATTGACAGTTGAAGAATTCTTGATAAAGAATTCTCAATGAATGCATTGAGATTAAATTTGTATTCCATTTATTATATTATATATGAGTTTGTCACTTAAAAAGTTTTTATGATAACCAATCCGCAAATGCCTGAATACAGAGATTAAACTTTTAACTAAATTTAAAGAATTAAAATCATATATGATATTATAATTTATAAATGTAACCAATTTAATCTCAAGGCATTTATTGCCATAATGAATGTTGCCCGCCTGAGTTGGATGAAATTAACTCACAATTGTTAATTACTGTTTCATTATGCAGCGGTGTGAACCAATATACCCTTAATGTAATAACTTTTATTTGTTATACTATGTGAAAGTGATATATTATATAATAGTAAAATAATGTAAAATTTAATGTAATAACTTTTATTTGATATACAAAATGAAAGTGATATCTTATATATGTATAGCCATGTATCAAATTTGTTTTTTGTTTAAAGCAATGAATTAATGTGGTATGAACCAAGTGATCAAATCAGATATTGCTCGTACATAGAATAGAAGCCTAGTGATTTAAATGGAGGGATACTAGTGGGTTTATTTATAGTTGTTGGTGTAGTTCTTGCAAATAATGAAATTTATAATCTGATCATGTCTAATACATTGCCCTTATTAAGAGCTATTTTGTTACCACCAGTTGATATAGGAAGCAACAATTCTTATGATAAAATGAATTCTTCTTGTGAACACAAAGTAAGTAAAGTAACAAAATGTATTTGCATCTAGTAGGAAAAAATATGAAAGACGAAGAGAGAACTCAAAGAAGGAAGAAAGTGCTAAAGACTTCAAAGTGAGGTGCCTTGAATCCATATAGACTTTGCCTTCTATAGGTGGTGAGCCAAGGCATTAGCTGGGCAAAATTTTAAGACAATTAAACTCATTGATGACAATTTAATTTTTGGTTACAAATGTTAAGATGACCGTCCATTTTAAACGTTGAGGAGCAATACAAATTTCAGATATAAACACCAAGAGGCATTAAACATATTACCGACGGAAATTACTTATGGAATTCTGTCAATAAAAACTGCCTAGACAAAAATCACTAACAGAATTCCATTAGTAAACAATTATGGACAGAATTTCCAACCGACATTATTCTGTCGGTCAAAAAACCGTGGTTGATCAATTTATTGATGGAATACTTTCCATCGGTAATTTGGAGACAGATTTACTAACAGACTGATCCATCTCAAATTTAAGATAGACTTTTTGACAGAAAATTCCGTCTCTAAATCACCCACTGAATCCATGGGTAATTTCTAACGGCATTCACCCACAGAGTCCATGGGTAATTTCCCATGAATTCACCCATGGGTAATTTCCCACAGAATCCGTGGGAAATTTGCCACAGAACTAATTTCCCCCATATTTTTTTTGTTTATTTTGAGAGTATACATGTTTTAACCCTAAAAGTTATTAGTATTTTGAACAAAATATCATTATCATTAAAATTAAAATGTCACACAAGTAGTTCAAAATAATTACAGACAAAATGTCACAAGTTTAAAATAATTGAAGCAATTAAAAAGGCCAACTATATCCTAAAAAGGCTACAAGTCACTAGAAATAATATCATAATAAAGTCATATATGATCAACTCTCATTTTCAACTTCATTTTGTTGCATTAGGAGCATCATCATTGACATGGTTAGAGAGATTAGATAATTGAATCCCCATTCCTTGCAATGCAGACATAATTAAGCCAATTGCTTGTTTAAGCTGTTTATTCTCTTGCCTGAGTTGTTGAGTCTCCTCTGTGAGATGTTGTTTAAGTTGTTCATTCTCTTGTCTCAGGTGTTAATTCTCTTGTGTGCACTCTGTTAC